>JASDQU010949775.1:16308-30336 GCA_032191745.1 Picea mariana | reverse complement strand
AATTATCACCAAAGTACTATGGACCTTATAAGGTGTTGCAAAAGATTGGTACTATGGCATACAAATTGGAGCTGCCTGCATCTTCACGAGTACACCCAGTTTTCCATGTTTCATGCTTAAAGAAGGTGTTGGCAGCCAATTCACTTTTCCCATTGTCTTATAAGCTGCCTACACCAATGTTTTGCAAACATCAATTTTTCGTCGCAATTTTCAAATAAGTGACATTTTTATTTCTTTTGTGACATTTGTACGTTTGCCTTCGTTTTGTTTTCATGACTGTAAGCGTGAAAACTTCGTCTTTCGAAGTCACATTAAAATCATTATTTGAACTGCATTATCCTTCTTGTCAATATGCCTATTGCGCTTATATTTTCACTTATCGTTATCCAATTGGCAAGATCTTTTGATCGGTACTCATCCTTATATTGATTGTGTGACTTGGTTTCATTGAGTTTGCAATGCATTAGCGTTTGGATTTGCATTCATTTGACTTACTTGACCTTTGGTTTCATAAGATACATGGGTGTTATGATTAAATATTTCATATATATATATCTTTTTAATTTAATGCCTATGTTTATGTTTTCATAACTATTGGTATGTTGGTTACATGAGCACCCATTGGCACATTGGTTAAACTATCGATTATATGAGCTGATACATTGGCGCATAGTTGATTTTGGTTTTGATTTATATGTCGGGTGTTTAAAACTATGGCATAATGTTTGCATGCGTTGGTTTATACATTGATTTTATTGGTTGGACAAATGACTTGATTGTTGAACTGCTATAATGAATTGAACAGCTATGTAAATCGGCGGTTGTACTTTGGCAATAATTGTTTTGCATGGCAGAGATAAGCTCCACCACCTTCGCACGATGGCATTTATGCCTATCCCATATTCATCGTTCACTTCTGTGAGCTCGGGTAGCTCTGCTCCTGTGTGTGTTTCGATCCAAACCCTCAGCTTACCATGTGCTCGGCTCCATGGCACCAGTCGTGCGAATCAAGCCAAACGGCAACCAAGCCTTGTTAATGTTTGACAATGCTCGGAAAGATCTGGAGGACAACGGATGGCTCACCTTCGTGCAACGATTTGAGGGTTTTAACCTAGTTGTAGCATGACAGTTTGCCATGACTTTTGATGGCTGTAGAGCCAAGGTGGGTGACATCCAGTTGGAAATCGATGAGAACTTTATCGGCTCTGCCACAGGGTTACCTGCCACAGGCCAGTGTTGGTTCAAAAATGGTAAGGTCGACGAGGTGCCATGGACACTGTTCTTCATCTCGCGAAAGGTCACTTCTTGTGACAGAGGTATTCCCATCTCTACACTTAAACCACGATGGCATGATACTTTGATGGTCGTCAAACAGTTCGTGACCTGTGAAGGTCGATATGGACTTGTGTTTCTATACCACCTGCGTTTGCTAATGAGTTTTATGGGATACTCGTTGAATATGCCCTTTTACTTTCATCGAAGCCTATATAAAATGTCGAAAAAGTTTAAAAGGCAGAAGGTTGACAGCAGCCTGTTCCACCATGGACTTATCAAACTTATCATTGTTTATCACTTGAGTTTACATGGTGATAGTTGGAGAGATTTCATAGCCCGAAATGGTTTTGAGGATATAGACCCTGTCCCGGTTGACAAGCCTGTGGTAATTGAAACCAAGGCCGAGCCGCCTGTGCCCTTCCATGTCTTATTTCCCTCTCCTAAACCCTCGGCTGACCCTCCTATTGACTTACCAGACATCGAAACTTAGAAGGCCGAGACTATTAAGAAGCCTGCGAGCAAAAAGCCCAAGGCAAACCCTACTGCTAATGCCAAAGGGAAAAGGAATTCCCGACTCATTTCAAGAATGGCTAGAAATAAGCCTAAACCCTCTGCTGAGCGAGACCCTATCGTCCTTAGTGAGGATTCAGATTCTAACGTTGAACGTTTTCTAGCCAGCGAGTACCCTTACTCGCAGGGTTTATGTCCCGAGCCACCTTACGATTTCGTGTCGAATCTTCCCCCTTGCCTAAGGAATAATCCCAATTACCCAGGGATTAAACTGCCTAACGAAACCCTCAGTAATGTGATCAAACCCTCGCCTGCTCTTTCAAACCCTACACAGTCTTCCTGTGACCGATGTAATTTATGGCTGGAACGATACTACATTGACGTTCCTATACTCCAATTGAAAATTCAATCGCTGGAAGACCAAATTGCAATGTTGACCAGCCAAAGAGACCAACTCCAAGCAACTGATAAGAAGCAAAAGACAACCGGCTCCATCCTTTTCAAAAACGTTGAATCAGCTACAGCCGTTGTCAACTCCAAATTGGCATAATCAAGTCGTCTTGTCGCTATACAGGTATGAAAATTTGCTTTCATTTTTGTTTTGTGAATGATCAGGATTGATATAATGATTTGAAATAGCTCTGTCTCTCATTCAAATGCCTCTGTCATTTGGTGATCATCCTGTACATTGTTTTTCTTTGATTTGATATACGATTTGCTCATGGATTTTTATTGGATTTGAATGGTTTTCGTTTGAATTTGATTTGCTAAGTTTGTCTGATTGAAGTAACAAAATTAATGGTTTGTTTTTAATTCAATTCGTTTTGTATCCACTCAGAACAGGAAGTTTTCAAACTCAATTTAGAATACGATTATGATTGGATATGATTTCGTTATGATTCATATGCTGTGATTGGTGAACGATTTCAATGAATTTGGTTGTTACGATGATGTGTCGTATAATGTTCTAGATTTGATCGTTTCCAAATTGGGAAAAATGACTCTGTTTTTTATGAAAACGATACGCTCATTTAAGTCTGTGCGAATAATGTTCATGCCCGAATCGTGGAACGATTATGATTTTCATTGATAATGTTAAAATCCAGTTGTTCGATTCTCTTGATAGATTTGTATCAGAGATACTGCTCTGTTTGATGTTAAATTTGCAAAACGAATCGATTGATTATGTTATCCCTACCAGATCCGGTTATAATTCGTTTAAATGGAACGATGTTGATTAGAGTCAATCGATCTTGATTGCCCAATTTGCAATAACAAATTATGAATTCTGTTGCTAATCGATCGATCATGTTACGATTTTATTTGAATTGATTTTCGCACCAGTTTGAATTGATCTATTCGTGGCATGAATCGTTTGTTGTGTTAACATAGTTACAACGATTTGCAAATGATCTGGTTGAATTCATATTTCCTGTTGACAAGGCAGCTCAACAATTACTTGAGATTTGTTTTGATTATGTTGATTTCGATTGGATATGAAACAATTGCATTTCTGTTCCATATGATTTTATCACCCGACTTTGTGGTAACAAAAGAAACAGAGTATTCCTATCTCTGTATTCGGTTGAATGATTTTTTATCTTGTTTTATTTCGAATGGTATAATAATTTTAAATTAAATAATTCGTTTTCAAATAGTGATTGGAGTTTAATTGAATTTGATTCTGTAAAAGATTTTCAATTAATTTTAATACTGATTCTGTGTCTTATTTTAGACCAGCTACAGAATCACATGATTCTGTAGCTAGTTTATAGAATTAGATTTTTATTATTTTATTAATAAAAGATCCTTCTAACTTGTTCATTTTTGGTCATTTTCAGGTAAATTCGAATTGCAAGGGATATGATGGACAGTCTAGGGGATATTTGTGTATTTAGTTTTATTTTAGTTTCCTAGTTTAGTTGAACTTGGGAGATCCTCCCAGATTTTATGTAAACAGTTTGATAACTTCCACGGGGAGGTTTTACCCTGTGGAAAACTTATAAATACTTATTATTTTTGTAATAAGGATCATCCTCACTTGTGGGAGAACCAGGCTATGGAATTCTAATACAAACTGAGACAGAAGTTGATGTTCTGCTACAGCTTTCGCTTTCACAATATCAATCTTTTGTTTCATGTTTCATGTTTATATTTATCAATTTGCATTTGATTAGTGACTACTTTAGCTATCATAGTCTTTTGCAGAATGATATGATTTAATTAATATGATCCATGTCTGATTTCTTTCACTAATTTAAAAACACGGCAATTACTTGATTCAGTTTATGAATGACAGATTTCTCTTCTTCATCAATTGAATTATTTATGTATAAGTCTTTACATACTGGTTTACCTAACTGTGGAGATTTATAAATCATATGATTGTTGTGATTTTTATGTCTTGTTTGTCCTTTAAACAAACTTGAAGAGCATCGCAGCTATCGTTTACGAGAAGCTTCTGGATTATTCAGCGCGGGTTTCCTCCCTCCGATCTGCTAAAACAACCATCATACACAAGTCAAATTCGAAGCGTTTCCAGGTCAGTTTGTTATTTATTTGTTTAGTGTATTTATTAGTAGTTTAGTTAGATATATGTTTTAGTTTAGATTAGTAATTAGAATTAGTATATTAGTAGTTTAGTTTAGTTAGTTTCTGTCTTATCTCTGTTCATAAAATTATAAAATCAACAAAAAATATCTGTCTCTGTCTTAGGGCAGAGTGCAAATGAGTTTTTCAGGTTTTATTCAAATCTGTAAATTGTAGATATTGTACATTTTGTGAATAAGTTATATTTCAGTCAGTAGTTAGTTAGTTAATTAGTTTGAGTTAGTTTAGTATTAGATAGTAGATTGTATATATAGAATATTTAGATTAGTTTGTTTGTTTTAATAGTTAGTTTTTAGTTAGATTAGTTTATTAGTTAGTTAGTTTTAGTTTAGTTTGTTTTATTTGTTTTCTTTTAGTTAGATTAGTTTTAATAGTTAGTTTAGATTAGTTTTCTTTTGTTTTCTTAGGACCTTAGATCGACTAATGGAGCCGCTAAACCCGTCAGGGTGGTTCATCCCAAATGGCTTGGGTTATTAGACAACCCCGGACCGGTTCCACTCTCTCAGTTGACGGACGGTCAATTTCGCCCTTCAACAAATGGCGCTAGAAAGAGGGCCTGAACTTAATTAATGGCACAAGGCGGTCACAAGACTCCTCCACCCCCTAATCTCTCACCTATAGTGACTAGAAGTCGTTCACACGATAATATTCCCCTTCAAACAGCAACTACTCCAACCGAAGATCCACAGATCATAGTTGAGCCAGCAACCCCTAATCCTACAGGTGGTGACATACAAGATATTGTCTGCCAATCTCTTATTAAAACACATAGTGCCTTAGCCCATTTGAGGCAACCAAACCGTCCATGGGGTCAACCTTTGGACTTCTCTGATATCAGAGAACAATTAGGTGACACTAACCTCACTGTGAATCCTACAGATCCAAACTTAAATCCTATTGCAGGAGGATCTGGGATACCTCCTTCACCACCTCCATCATCTCCTTCCTCTTCTGGAGGAGATTCCTCTGACGAAGGCAATTCCCCTTCTCTGCCTTCCACACCCACTACCCCAATGGAAAATCAGAACAACCCTACTAGACCCTGGTTGGACCAGGATGTCGTAGCCGTACCTGGAGCTCAACATCATCTACCTAAGAACCCAGAGAAATGGCTTCCCATGTTTGACCCAGACTCAAAACAGATCGATGAAGATCATATAAAAAAGTTTATGTTAGCCATAAGACTCCGCAATGTCGAACATGAAGACGTTGTCTGTAGGTTGTTCCCGTATACTTTCAAGGGTAACGCATCAACATGGTACTTTTCCCAACAACCCCATACCATCGTGTCTTGGGAAAAGTTTGAGTCATGCTTTTTGGAAAAGTTCGGAGATGGTAAGCCTCTGAAAGTCCTAGTCATGGATCTTTCTAGCCTAAAAATGAACCCAAAAGAAAAAGTTAAAAACTTTAATCAAAGATTCTTGACACTCAAAAACCGAATCCCTGCGGATTCCATGCCTGCTGAGAGTCTTATAATAGCTTACTACACTAAAGCTTTGCATCAGAGCATAGCTATTTGGGTTAAACGATCTAAGAAAGCCACGTTGTTAGAGGCCTTCGAGGAGGCCAGCCAAATCGAAAAAGACATACTTAGTCTTAAAGATTCTTCTAGCAACGAAACTGAGACTGTTTCTTCTTCCAAAAAGAAGATTGAAATCCTCCCCAGACCCACTCAAAATAAATCACAACCTAAAAACTCTGATTTGGAAAACTTAACTAAAGTTGTTCAAAAACTGTCAAATCAAGTTATAGATTTAAAAAGGTCGACCGAAGAAGCTTCCTCGAGTAAAGGGCCCTACAAACCTCCTTTCCAAAAACCTTTTCCTACCAACCGACCTAATCCAACCACCGAAGGCCTGAATCTAGAAAGTTTGCAATGTGCCCTTCATAAAATTCTAGAAGCCCAAGATAACTTGATGCCTCCTGAGATTCCTGAGGAGGTAGTTGAACCAGAGATAGTTCAAGAAGAAGAGTCTTCTCCAAACATTTTTGGACATTTCTCGGATAGCATCTTCCAAGCCAACTTCGAGACAGTTCATCCTTATAATACCAGGAGTAAGACAACAAATAAACCTTCTTCTGAAAATACTACAACTTCGTCTCCAAAGCAATCTAAATCAGTTGAGACCAAACAGAATAATGTCAGCCCCAACTTAGATTATGGTGTTGTAGAAGATCTAAAAAAGTTAAGGGCTAACATTTCTATTTATGAGTTGTTGAAATTTTCGTTTTTGTTACAAAAAATGTTGCAAAATATTTCAGAGAATGGCAAGAATGGTATTTCTAATGGTAACAAGGTTGTGCAAAGCAAAGTTCCCCAGAAGACTTCCACTAAAAATAATCCTGATTCTCAAGATAAAGGAAGCCTTCCTGTAAGTAATGTAAATAATGTAAATAATGTAGATAAAGTAGCTTTAGAAACTGCGAGTAAAAAGCTACAAGCTACTACTCTTAGTACTCGCAAAAATGTACCTCCTTTCCTATTGACTTTCGAGATCTTTAATAGAAACGTGCACAATTGCATGGTAGACTCAGGGGCATCATCCAATGTGATGCTATGGTCTGTTTGCCAAAAGATAAACGCAAAAGTTGAACCCTCTACTTTAAAAATCATACAACTTGATCGGACAAATGTCAATGTTATAGGTGAACTAAAGAATGTGCTTATTAGATTATCATCTAACCCCAAGGTTCATCAAGTTATTGATATAATTGTTGTGGATATTCCAGAAGTGTATGGCATGTTTTTAAGCAAGGACTGGTCGGAGCAGCTACATGGTTATTTCGCGACAGATTGGTCTCATCTATAGCTTCCAGAGAACGAAAAGCCTAATAAAATCAGAGTAAATCGTGAGCGCTACCTTAAGTTCACGGTCACTAATTTGAATGATCCTAACGAACCATATACACCTCCTGTTGATTCACCTGAAGTACAAGGAATGGACACCTTCTTCGGCAATTTCATGGTCGAGGTTTCACCTATCACCAATCCAGAACAAAAGTTCGAGATTGTAGCATATATGCAGCCAGCAACTTCCACGCAACGATCCCATGTACCTGATGCAAATCAAATTTGGTCTGTAAATGGTGTAAATGCTCCTTTTGAGATGTATTTTGGAAGCATGACTATAACATCATTAGTTTTCCCTAGTATTGCACTATTGACTAGGGGCACTACAGCTCATAGTTTTAGATCTACTTTAGTGGGTAAAAATATTTTTGGATATGGATTTACTATCTAGATCTAGATTTTCTCCCGAATCTAGATTTTCACCTAGAATCACATTCAATCTTGTTTATGTATTTCCTTAAGGAAGCACATTTGTACCCAACATGGGGCTTCCTTTTGGTGGAGGGTTTACACCTAGCACCCGGTTAACCTCCTTTCAGTGGAAATGTACTAAATGGGGTTTCCTTTTGGAGGATCTTTTTCAAGTGTACAAAGAAGTGTTCTAGGATCCAAAAGGGTTAACATCCGAGAGAAGTGGAGCATGAGACATAGTCATCACTTGAATCCCAACTGCCAAACATTGGGTTGTATAGATAGTATATACTAGAAGCAGATGAAGTGAAGAAATAGGTGCAACAACTATTGGAGAAGGGAGTAACTTGACCAAGAACCTTACCTTATGGATCACCTATCATCATAGTACGAAGAATAATGGGACTTGGAGAATGTGTATCAACTACAGATATTTAAATAATATCACACTCAAGAATCGATACACTCTACCTAGGTTCGATGACTTGCTAGATCAGTTGTAGCACGCCAAGTACTTCACTAAGTTGGATCTCTAATTGAGATACCACTAAGTACAAGATAAAGAATTAAACACTTGGAATACCACTTCAAGACAAGGCAAGGTTGATATGAATGGATAGTAATGCCTTTTAATTTATGTAATGCACCAACTACATTTGTGTTTAATGAATGATGTATTGTGTCCCTTTCTAGATTCATTTGTAACAATTTACTTATATGATATATTGGTTTATACCTCTACCTATGAAGAGTATATCTCACATCTCTTGCAATTGTTAGAGACTCTGAAAAAACATCAACTACTAGTAAATATAAAGAAATGTGAATTCACCTAGAAATCATTAATGTATTTAGTGCATGTTATTGGTGGAGGGAAACTCAAGATATATCCCAAAAATATGGAGGTCATCCTCAAGTGGCCAAATCCTACTAATCATTGAAGTTAAGAGATTTGTTTGGTAGCAGAGTACTTACAAACGTTTATAGCATCATTTTCATTTGTGTCTACAACACTCCATATCATAATATCTAGTGGCAAGAATTTCCAGTGGGGAAAGAATCAACAAAATAATTTGATGAGATAAAATTAAAAATTAGTCAAGTACAAGTTCTTGAATTTCCTAATTTACAGAAACATTTTGAAGTGGAAACAAATACAAGTGCATATGTTGCAAGAGCAGTCTTGATACAGGGAGGTAAGTCAATATGCAATCATTCTGAAATTTTCTGTGCAGAGTCCTAAAATGACCATACATATGATAAGGAACTCCATTCTCTATTTCAAGCTATTAAGAAATGGAAGCATTATATTATGGGCAAGGAGACCATCATCCACATTGATCACTAGTGATTGTTGTATTTGTAGGCCTAAAGTAAGCTTTAGCAAACTAGACACTACAAGTGGAAGGGGTTTTTACGACAATTTCATATAATCATTAAATATAATAAGGGTAAAAATAATAAGTTAGCATGTATGATTTCAATGCCACCTACTTCCAATGTCATATATTTGGGAACTCTTATGCACATGGAGCATTTTGCCCATAATGCATACAAAGAGGCATACATAAATATGAGGAATTTAAAGATGTGTTTCAATAGCGACAAGGGAAAATTTGTGTATAATAAGGTGATAGTAAGTTTAACTATCATCTCCAGGATGGGTTGCTCACTAGATAAACAAGCTATATGTTCCCAAAGGTGAAAGAGTGTAGCTTATTAGCGAGGATCACACATCCAAACTTGCAAGGGATCTTAGTGTTGGGAAAATAGTTGCCAACTTACAAAGCTATGTGTATTATCTTATAATGCAAGATGTAGCTAGGTTTATTAGAGGGTGCATAATTTGATTAACCAACAAGTCAAATAAAAATAAAGAAATTTTTATATCATCCCCTACTTATACCTACTAGACTGTGGGAGAGCATTTCCATGGATTTCATGGGTGGTTTCTTGGAAATATTGTTTTCATTGGTGTAAAAGATAGGGGGAGACTACAGATGTCCAAGATAAATACTACAGGCCTACATATGTCAAAAAAAATGATTTCAATATGGATATTATTAAAAGTATTACATTTATATTTTTTATGGCCAGTTTGGATACCCTATTTTTGAAGGAATTTTTACCCCAAATACCTAGCTCAAATTGGAGCACAAGTTATATGGTTGGAAATATTGTTCCAAGACCTTTCCAATGGTATATTCCATTCCCTCTAACTCCCTAGGAATGAAGAGATATAAAAAAAAAATTGTCCAACAACCCAGCCAAAAAATTGAGGTCGACCCAGCCAGTCTTTACAAGTCATCCCTAAAAGTGGGGAAAAAATTACTATAAATATAGGATAGATGTGCACATTTTTATAGAAACCAAGCAAGAGATAAATTTTGAGGTGTCGTGATGTGATCTGAGGTGCGCTAAAGGTGTTGGGGTGTGTTTTTGGGATTTAAAGGTGTGCAAGAGAATTCTAAGGGATTTTCTTGGGGTCTTTCTTATTCTCAAGGTGCGATATAGGACTGTGATGTTGTCATATGTTGTATTCTGATGTTGTGATTTTTTCGTCACTGTGATGATGTCTTGTGCACTATTATAAGGTTGTGATGTTGTCATCATTTTGATGTCTCCATGTGCATTATTTTTAGGTTGTGATGTTGTCATTGTTATGATGCTATCATATGTGTTATTCTGAGATTGTGATGTTGATGTCACTATGATGCTACCATGTACACTATTCTGATGTTGTGATGTTGTCATCATTGTTATGATTTTGTGTGTGTTATTTTGAGGTTGTGATGTTGTCGTTGTGGATTATATTTTGGAATGATGCTATGAGGTTGGCTAGGGCATGAAGGCTACATATGACTAGGGTTTGAAGGATTGTATGTGGAATGAAGCATGTAGGTGAATTCAGAAGTACTTTGTGTATGAAGATATTGGATTGGTGTCTACACATATCTTTTTGAGTTGGTGCTCAAGAGAGGGGATTGGTGTCTCCAGTAGGTTGGTGCCTACAAAGATTGTAACAGTAGGTCGGTGTCTACATGTGTTGTTGGTTTGGCGCTCAGCTAAGGAGATTGGTCTCTCCAGTAGGTTGGTGCCTACATCTTGCTAAGTTGGTGCTTAGTTAAAGAGATTAGTGTCTTCAGTAGGTTGGTGCCTAAAATATTTGTAATAGTAATTTTATGCTGCCTACAAGTTTTATGGTTTTCTCCCGATTGATTTTCCATGTTAAACTATGTGCAAT
This sequence comes from Picea mariana, assembly GCA_032191745.1. Lineage (NCBI taxonomy): Eukaryota > Viridiplantae > Streptophyta > Pinopsida > Pinales > Pinaceae > Picea > Picea mariana. The sequence goes on along the minus strand of JASDQU010949775.1, from coordinate 19,435 downwards.
GTGGATTGAGTTTATATGTGATTATTGTTTCTTAATTAATAAATCATTGATGAATGGTTAACTAAAAGAAAAATTATCTTATATTGATTCACCTCCCCCTCTTAGTATAAGCATAATTTCAAAAATTAGGATCAGAGTGGGTTCCTTCAGAGACAGTTTAACCATTGGAAGGCAGATCCCAAGGTCATATGGATTGTAAGGAAGGTATCCATACAAACAGAGCTCATTTTTTCAATGGAACAATCTATGAAACATGAAGTATAAGAATGAAGGTATATTTGCAGGCCCTTGGGTTTGGTATTCAGGAATCAGTCACAATAGGTTATACAGATGAACTTCTGAAGGAGTCAAGCAAAAACAATGAAAAATCAATAGAGGTCATATTGAGTGGCCTTCCAGATTCTAATATTGTTAAGGTAATGAAGTGTACAACATCTAAACATATTTGGGACAAGCTAAAAAACATTTATGAATAAATATCCTGTGAAGAGAGATCAAATGATTGTTCCTGCTGTGAGTCGAAGACAGAAGAAGAACAAGTTGTGAGAAAGATAAAAGGAGGACCTGCAAAATTCAAAGAAATGGAAGATAGTGATTATGAAGAAGAATATCTCTCCATGGAAAGAAAACCCACCGGTGAAGAAAATGAATATAATCAAAAAGAAAATCCAAATTCAGAAGAAGAAGACATTGATGGAGAAGTGAATCTTGAAGCATAAATCATTAGTGCCTTAGAAGAAATAGACATACTAAGGGAAGAGAATATAAAGTAGAAAGAGAAATTGTAGAAACATGAAAAGAAGGATTATGATATTGAACAAACAGAGAAGGAAATTATTATCCTAAAGACTCAACTAGAAGAGGCAAAGAGGATAGAAGAAGTGGTGAGAATCCAGCTAAACTAAAAGGAAGAAAATTGTGAGAAGTTAGACACTGAAATAGTTTCCTTAAGAAAGGAACTAGAGAAAACAAGTGATCTCTTGAATAGAGTCTTGAAGTTTGGAAAGAGTACTGAAATATTAGATAATATTCTCAATTTCCAAAGGTCACCACTCATAAAGACATGTCTTGGCTACAATGATAAACAAAATACCAATGAGGGAGATGCAAGCATTAAAGTCACAAAGCCATCAGAAGAAGAAAATTAAGAAAATCCTGGAAGGTATGCTAATATTCTCAAAGGCTCCACCAACAATGAAAGTAACAACAAGAAAGGAAATCATGACCAATAGAAACATGATTCTTCTCACAAGAACAAAAAGAATGAGTTCAGAATAGTTGTTCCACCATGAAGACCTTTCACAAACCGACATCAGGGATGATTTTAAGGATGGAAAATTATTTTAAAATGTAGAAACCTTGGCGAATCTTACTAATCCTTCATATGCCAACTATAAATGTTTAGCGATATTTTTGTAAAAATATTCAAATTTCCAAGGATTTTATATAGTTTTTATAAATTTTTGGCGATTTTAAAAGTAAAATAATTTTATCCTATAGAATTTGGGCGAATCATTTTTAAAATAGCGAATCTCATTTTTGGAAAAACAATGGAAAATTAGCCCATGAGAAAAATTTAGCCCCTAATCATCCATGACCGACACCAAAATATCTTTCTTGGCGATAGTTTTTCTTGAAATAATTTTGGTCATAAAGCAATAAATTGTAGAGCTTTTACAAGAAGTGATCATGTGAGTGATAGAAATAGAGGTTCTTACAAAACCTCAAAGGATGATTATGTGAGCAAAAAAAACAGAAGTTCTCATGGGTTTTCTAACATAAACTACAATTAATTTTCTCCTCTATTTGATATTGAATGTTATAGTGCAATAACTATGGGCACATAACACATGACTATAGAAGCAGCATGATAAAGTCTCCTAAAAAAAACAGGGAATAAAATGTTTTTACCAAGCATAGAGAAGAATACATAAGGGTGTGGAAAAGGAAGCAAGAAGAACCAAAGAAGGAAGAATGTGGACTTGCACTTTATGCTCAAAATGAAGGGAGCCAATGGTACATTGATAATGGATGTTCAAAACACATGAGAGGGGACCAGACCAAGTTTCTCACTTTGAAGGAGGAAAAAGGAGGCAGTGTTACTTTTGGAGATAAGGTTTCTGCAAGGATAGTTGGAAAAGGTATTGTTAGTCTTGATAATGGAAAGACAAAGGCACAAAATGTCTTGTATGTTGAAGGGTTAAAGAATAATCTTCTAAGTGTCAGCCAACTGTGTGATTAAGGTTACAACCTCACATTTCATTCTAAAGGGTGTGAGATAAGAAAATAAGCTTAAGGAAGATTAGTGGAAAATGAAAACAGAACCTCAAGAGATGTATACATACTCAATAAAGTCAAAGGAGATGAAAAATGTTGTATGGAAGTGATATATCCCACAGGTTTTCAGTAAATGGAAGCACAACCTCAAGGGGGGCATCCCTTTGCATTGATGTCAAAGAGGGATAAGTTGCAGATAGCAGAATAATTGTAGACATAAGGAAAGTTGCATATAGAGGGAGTATCAGAATTGAATAAGGGTTGCCATCAATGACAAAGGGGGATATTGTTGGAAATATTATTTTCATTGATTTCAAAGACAAGGGGCGACTACAAATTTCAAGATAAATATTACAATCCTACAAATGTCCAAGACAAATATTGTAAGATGGAGATTGTTGAAAGTATCACTTTTGGATTTTTATGGTCAATTTTGATACCCTATCTTTCAAGGAATGTTTACCCTGCATACCTAGCTCAAATGGGAACGCAAGTTATGTGGTTGTAATTCTTATTTCGAGACCTTTCCAATGGTATATGGATTTCCCTCGAGATCCCTAGGAATGAGGAGATATGAATTATTTTGTCCGACAACCCATCCAGAAAATTGAGGTCATCTCAGTCAGTATTTACAGGTCAACCCCAAACTTGGGGACAAAATTACTATAAATACAGGATAAATGTGTGAATTTGTAGAGAAACCAAGAAAGAGATCAATTTTGAGGTGCACAGAAGTGATCTGAGGTGTGGTAAAGGTGTCGGGGTGTCTTTTTGTGTTGGGATGTATTTTTGGCATCTGAAGGTGTGCAAGAGAAGTCTAAGGGATTTTCTTAGGGTCTTTCTTGTTCTC
>JASDQU010949773.1:47488-59557 GCA_032191745.1 Picea mariana | reverse complement strand
CTACCTTTAAGCAGAGGGGGGGGGGTCCAGAATCGGGCGCACAACTTCCCAACGACCGAGATCTAAGTGCCCGGATCAACGGCGCTCGTGCGATCCCCTCCTCCTCAGTTTCTCTATTGTTAATCAGTGTGGGCCCTTTCCCCGTCGTGTCAGCTGGTGGACCATTCTTCCCCTTGCCATCTGTTCTCCTACTGGTCGTGCAATGAAGCTCGCTCCCTTTGGCCATTCCTCATCACCCGACATCTGTCCACCTTCCCTCTTCTGGTCCATGTGGTCCCTCTCCCCATCTCATCATCCACTCACCTTTTGAGTCTCCTCGTTCCCTGCCATGTGTCTCCTCCACTTCATCACCTTCCACCATGCAATTTTACTCTTGCACTTCCTATTATCTCCACCTCTGTCCTGTCCATCTCCCGTAGCATTCCTCATCCACTGTCACGACTCCCGCCATCATTCTTGCCATACCCTCGTCCTCATCCATCATAGGGGTCCCACGCAGCAGTCCAGCGAAGCAACGTCGAAAGAAAGATCGTTCGGCTAATCCAGGTGGCACCCTTAAGTGACCGCCACGTCGCAGGGGTGTCGAGTTGGCCGGGCCATCCTCAATCCCAATGGAGCAGTTATTGAAGCAGTTGATGGTGGTTAGACATCGTCTTCGCCATAATGGGAAGGTCCGGCGACGAATTAAAGGCACATCGATTCACCCATGGAGCTGTCAGGAGTTCGATTGCGTCCGACGTTGGTGCACGGTTATTCAGAGATTGCAGGTGCAGATGGTCAGAAGCCATGCAGACACAAAGTTTGATGCAACGTCTCGGTTTTGTCGTTGTTATTGTTTTGAGTATATGTAGGTGTTTCTGCCATTTTTTTATCTATCGATGGTTGAGCAGAGCTCCCGGTTGTGAAGTTTTAATGAAGCACTGTTATCTCTGGTTATGTATGAACTCTTGAGACTTCTTGCCTTATGGATGCCAGTTTCTTTCATATCTTTGTTTAAACTGTGTTAGAAGTAGCTCGAAATTGGAGAATCCAGTCGAGTTGTAGCTGTCATAGGATGATGTAGAATTTGATCACTGTGACAGTTGCATCATCTTTAATCAGTTCTTGTGATTTTCTTAACGCTGAATGACTTAGAATTGGAGAATCCAGTCAAGTCCCTTTATCAGTACCTAGAAGCCCTGAACCTGAGAATCTCGCATTTGGGGTTTTTCTTCAACAAACTGAAGAAAGCCTGTTGCCTAAAGTAGCTTGTTCACTCCTCTTATCAAGTCTTCCACCTGTTCACCTTTTAATCAACCCACTAATTGAAGTTAGATCAAGACCTCCTTTGTTTCATACATGCCGGACCCAGTCTCTAAGTTAGAGTGACATCTCCCCGAGTATCTTTCCATTTGATCACCCATAAAAAACCACTGTGACATAAAATTGATGGGCATCGGGCTCTGCTCCTGCTAGCAATCCAGGAGTGACTTCCGTCGCCAACAGGTTCATAACAAGTTATTTTACCAATATGCTTTGTAATGGATCCACCTAAGGCTAAGTTGATTCACCAGCTCATACCTCAATTGATTTACATGTGAATAAATTAATCTTTCTGTGTTTATTTCTATTGTGCGAATAACAATGATTGTAATCAAACTGCAAATGAATTAATGCAAGAAGAATGATCACACAAAATAAAACACATAGATTTACCATGGGGAAACCCTAGCAAGAAATGGTATGTTTGGGTCTTTTATTATTCTTAGAGATTTATTAAAACCTAGAGTAATACACTGCAACACTCTGTTTCCCCCAACTTGTAAATATAACTATAAATGGCCAAGAGACTATGGAAAACTTTAGATGTGTGAATATTGATTTGATGGACCTTTGTTTGAAAGGTAAACGAAAGTGAACCTAATTAATTACTAAGAAAATGGACAGGTGTTGCGTGACTATTGGAGGGTGGGGGGGGGTGTACTTGGAAAGACCACAAATGCTACACGAAGAGAGGGTGAAGGGGACCAGGAATGGTTGTGTTAACCTTCACCAAACCAATCCTTACTGGATTTAATTGCTCAGGACCAAAACCCTCCTTTGACCCATAAATGAATTACTGGTAGGCTAGTGGGTGGGAAGACCTCCTCAAGAGTTAATGAGGGGATGGGGCATAACACTCATCCGTAAGGCTTCCAGAACTGACCGCCGACTGGGAATTCAAGCCACATGTGACCTTGCTGAAAGAGGTGAGAAAGGAAGGTGTGGCGGGCAGAGGAAAAATGTGCCTGCGAAGAGCGTAGAGACGGGAAGTGAATCTCGAGGATTCAAGGAAGATTCGAAAAACTAGGCGTTCTAGATATAGGAAATGGCAGAAAAGGTTTTGGATATAAGCTGATAAACGAGGCTAGTCCTCCTTGCTTGGTATCGTGTAAACCATTTCCAAGATCCTGTGGGAAGATGAGAGTAACCTTCGTCCCTATTGTGGCTGAGCGAGAAGAAAAGGTTGTGTTGTAGAGCATTGTGGTCTAGCTCGAGGGTGGCTAGTGGTAAATCCATTTGGAGTGACTAATCCTGGCACATTAGTGCTCTCAAGCCTTCCGAAGCCAAAGTCGCGGAGTGACCTAGACCGTGGATCTATGGATCCTATGGGACTCCCCTCGGCCGCCTGATCCATGAGATTTGAGTTCTTGTTTCAAGAGGATTGTGAGTTAGAGTGGCCCTGAACCCAGAACGTCGAAATTTCCCTTAGCCAATAAGTTATATGAGGATTATGCCATATATTGGAAATATTGATGACTGGACCCTATCTCTCGGGGTTGGACCCTAGAGATTATTCGAGATGAGATAGTTGGAGGGAAAACAAAAATGAAGATTATTATGCCCCATCCTACGGTAAAAGAGTATTTAAGGGGTGTGTGTGTTACAAATTGGTATCAGAGCTTGGTTACATCACTCAGCCTGTTTGGGTTCATGGACGAGCTGCATAAAAACCACATTAAAGGGAAACATCCTACCTTACTCCCTTCCTAAAATGTCTGGTTAAGCCCTTATTATAGAAAATAATGACAACTTACTGTTGTCTGTGTATGTATTTAAGAAATATGAATTATGTGTTGGTTATGAACTAATATAATGCTAGCTAACAACAAGTGTTTTGTCTACACTCAAGTGGTTGATCAACAGTGGGAAACTGCAATCATATAGAATGGTGACATGCCATGAAGTGGGGTATGGATCCCACAATAGAGACAAAGATTCTGACGAGAGGAGGGTGGTAGAGACCCCTCAATATTTGTATGAGAATGTGAGGAGTCTCATGGCCAAATTACATAGTTGTAAGGATGACAACGAGAGATTGATAAAAGATTAAGAGAAGTAAACAAAAATTAATGCAGTCTTGATGCAAAGTTTATCCAACATACAAAGACAACTACAACAGGGACCTGACATCGGTCATGTGGATCGACGACAGACAAAGAGGATTCGAATTCCACCTGAGATATGGAAACATAGTCCTTTAAGTGGCCACACTGGGAGGAGTACCTCGAGAAAGGTCCAAAATGGAGACAAGGGACAAGTGTCGGATGAATCCTCTGGAAAGGAAATTGGCGACTCAAAGGGATCTTCTAGTAGTAGAACTAGTTCACATTCTCAAAGAAAATGGAAGAAACAAAAGCATTCCAAAATTCATAATCTCGAAGAATTTAGGAAGGCCAAACCACCCTCTTTCTATGGTGAGATTAAGAAAGGAGAGGAGGCAGAGGCCTGATTGCTTGGACTAAAGAAGTATTTCAGTGTCTATGATTTCTTTGAAAACTTGAAGGCCTGAGTAGCCACTTTCAACCTGAATGGAAAGGCTTCCATTTGGTGGGAAGACCTTAATAATGTGAAAGGGATTCATGAAAAGGACCTATCTTGGGAACGGTTTGAGAAATACTTCAAGAAGAAGTATCAGTCGGAAAAATATTTCGACGAGAAGACTAAAGAGTTCTATGAACTGAAGCTGGGACAACTCACCATAGAGGAATATGTCAGCAGATTCCTTGAGAGGCATGTACCCTACATAAAAGTAGAAAAGGAAAAGGTCCAATGATTCATCAGTGGGTTACCTAGGACCTACCAGAACATAATTGAGTTTGACGAGCCAAAGACCCTAGAAGACACTATCTGGAAGGCAAGATATTGTTATGAACAAATTGGGCCTCAGACAGAAGTAAAAGAATAGTTCGGGGTTCCAGAAAAAGGGGTTTAAATCCCCAATTATTAAAAACTATATGAAGGATTCAAGGATGAGCTTTCCTACCCGAAGTGTACACCAATAGAATTTCCCCTCCCAGAGTGAAAATAAACCTTTTGGATCAACCTTAGGAAAGAATGACAACCCAAAGAAAGAACCCTTGAAATGTTGGGGTTGTGGATAAGAACATCTATTGAGGGACTGTCCAGATAGAAAACAGAATAGTAGGAGATTTTACAACGTCCAATAAGATATCACCGTCAATGACGTGGCCAGGAGTATGCCACAAATTTATGCAGTTGTGGATAATAAACAAGCCGACCACCAAGCCTCAATGGTGGAGATGGAAGGTATGATCAACAACAATCTAATATCTATTTTAATTGACCCTGGTTCAAATTTGAGTTATGTGGCCCCTCACATCGTTGATAAGTGTAAACTGCAGCCACATAGAGATACTAAGCCATGGTTGGTACAATTAGCCACAGTTACCAAAATAAAAATAGTGGAGGTCATACCAACTTGCCAATTCACTATGGATGGATTGCCCACCCAAGCTACCCTTAACATACTTCCCCTAGGATCGTATGACCTGTTGATTGGTATGGACTAGCTAGCTGCATATAAAACTAAGCTGTATTGTTACCATAAAACCTTTGAATGTATAAATGAAGAGGGGAGAAAGATAACCCTCCAAGGTATACATAAACATGTCTCAGTGAGATGAAGATCAACCCTTCAAATGAAGAAGTGTTGTAGAAAGGGATGTCCTCTATATGCAATACAGGTCTCAGAATCTGTTGAGAATGACAGTCTAAGCCTAGAAGACCACCCCATACTAAGACACTATAGAGATGTATTTCCAGAAGAGGTATCGGTTCTACCTTCGAGAAGGGACATTGAATTCTCAATAGAACTTGCATTAGGAGTAGTGCCAGTATCTAGGACCCCCTATAGGATGAGTACACCCGAGCTAGTTGAGCTCAAACTACAACTAAAAGAAATGATGGACAAAGGCTACATCCAACTCAGCGTGTCTCCATGGGAAGCACCAGTCCTGTTTGTGAAGAATAAATATGGTACACTCCGATTGTGCATAGATTATAGACAACTCAATAAGGTAACCGTAAAGAACAAGTACCCCTTACCCAGAATCAATGACTTGTTCGATCAATTGGGGGCTGCTTCCATTTTCTCAAATATTGACTTGATATCTGGATACCATCAAGTCTGAATCAACGATGAATAAATCCACAAAACCGCCTTCAGGACGAGATATGGTCACTACGAATTTGTGGTAGTACCATTTGTATTAACCAATTCCCCTACCACCTTTATGTGCTTGATGAACAATGTACTCAACAAATTCCTAGACAAATTTGTATTGGTTTTTATTGACGATATCTTAATCTACTCCAAGAATAGAGAAGAACATGAGGAACATCTTATACTTGTACTTCAAGTGATAAGAGAGCATCAACTCTACGCCAAATTTAGAAAGTGTGACTTTTTCCAGAAGCAAATACATTACTTGGGCCATGTCATATCTGAAGAAGGGGTAGCAGTAGACCCTGACAAGATCAGATCCATCATGGAATGGCCTACCCCAAAGGATGTTTCAGATATCAGATCCTTTATGGGTTTAGTAGGATACTATAGGAGGTTTATAAAAGGGTTTTCCAAGTTTGGTTGTCCAATCACTGCCCTCCAGAGGAAGGGGGTTAAATTCATTTGGACACCGGAATGTGAAGAAAGGTTTTAGTCACTAAAACACCTTCTGACCCATGCACCCATGATGAAAATCGCTGATATCGATAATGACTTCCTTGTGTGCACAGATGCCTGCAAGGAAGGACTCAGAGGAGTCCTTATGCAAGAAGGAAGCGTAGGTTGTTATGAATCCCAAAAATTGAATGAGAATGAAGTCAACTATGTGACCCATGATCTAGAGTTGGCCGCCATAGTACACACTTTGAAAATGTGGAGGTGTTACCTCCTAGGTAGGAAATTTGTACTTATGACAGACCACTGTGGATTGCAGCACCTGTTTGACCAACCAAAACTCAATGCGAGACAAGCTAGGTGGATGGCCCTCCTTAGCGAGTTTGATTTCGAAATCAAACATATCAAAGGAAAGGAAAATAAGGTGGTCGATGCCCTTAGAAGAATTATGAAAACAATTCACGTGGCAACAATGAGCACCTACGAGATGAATGTCAGGGAAAGAGTCAGGAATGCACAAGAAATAGATGCATTCTTTGAGACCGTGACCTCATACCTGGAGCAATAACCCACAGGGCTAAAGTATGAAGGCTACCAGATGCTAGATGGAGGTCTACTGACTTACCAAAACAGGCTATATATTCCAAGTTGTGACGACTTGAAGAGGTTCATAATAGACAAATTTCACAAGAGACCATACACCAGCTATCTGGGCTATCAGAAGATGGTCACAACCACCAAGAAACAATTCTATTGGCCTGGATTGAAGAAATACATAGCTAAGTATTTAGCTAAATGTCTAGAATGCCAGCAGGTTAAAGCATAACACCGACACCCAACAATATTATTACAACCTCTACCAATCCTAGAATGGAAATGGGAGACCACCTCCATGGATTTCATCACTGGATTACCAACATAGGTCAGACAGAATGACACCATCATGGTAGTGGTGGATAAATTGAGCAATTCCTCTCATTTATTCCCGTCAAATCGACTTGCAAGGCAATAGATATTGCCAACATATTCATGAAGGAGATATTCAAACTACATGGCATGCCTAAGGAGATCATGTCTAACAGAGACACAAAATTTACTTCAAACTTTTGGAAATCCTTTATGGCTGGTCTGGAGACCAAATTGTTGTTTAGCACAGCTTATCATCCTCAAACTAATGGAAATATGGAAAGAGTGAACCAAATCTTAGAAGACATGCTAAGGATGCATGTAATGCATCAACCTAAAAAGTGGTAAGATTACCTACCCCTGTTGGAATTTGCCTCCAACAACGACTACCAAGAATCACTAAAGATGAGCCCTTTCGAAGTCCTATATGGTAGGCCATGCAACACTCCAGTCAACTGGAGAAATCTTGTGAACATAATTAAAATTGGACCCGATATGTTGAAAGAAATGGAACAACAAGTGATTCATATAAAGCAAAATTTGAAAATCGCTCAGGATAGACAAAAAAGTTATGCTGATAGAAAGAGAACCCCAAGAGAATTCAAGACAAGAGACCACATCTATCTCAGGGTTAAGCCCAGGAAGAGTTCAATGAGGATGAGAGATTGTTCCAAGTTGGTGCCTCGATATTGTGGACCCTTTGAATTTCTAGATAGAGTGGGACTTGTAGACTATAGGCTAGCACTCCCTCCCACAGTAAAAACACATAATGTTTTCCATATTTCATTGTTGTAGAAACATGTACATGATTCTAATGATATAATTGATTGGTCTGTGATCCAGGTGGAGCCGGAGGGAGAATTCCTACTAGAACCTCAAGGCATACTAGACAAGAAGGAAACCCCACTCAAGAACCAAACCATTGCACAGGTCAAGGTGCAATGGAAACACTTTGGCCCAAATGAGGCCACATGGGAAATGGAGAATGCCATGAGATAGGCATACCCATTTTTATTCACTTCTGTACATACATGATATGTTAATATATAGAACATCAAGGACAATGTTCCTTTAAGGGGGAGGGAATTGTAACACCATGTTTCCCCCAGCTTGTAAATATAACTATAAATGGCCAAGAGACTGTGAAAAACTTTAAATGTGTGAATATTGATTCGATGGACCTTTGTTTGAAAGTTAAACGAATGTGAACCTAATTAATTACTAAGAAAATGGACAAGTGTTGTGTGAATATTGGAGGGGGGGTTGTTCTTGGAAATATCACAAATGCTACATGAAGAGAGGGTGAAGGGGACCAGGAATGGTTGCGTTAACCTTCACCAAACCAGTCCTTACTAGATTTAATTGCTCATAACCAGAACTGTCCTCTGACCCATAAATGAATTACAGTCAGGATGGTGGGTGGGAAGACCTCCTCAAGAGTTAATGAGGGGATGGGGCATAACACTCATCCATAAGGCTTCCAGACCTGACTACAGAATAGGAATTCGAGCCACACATGACCTTGCTGAAAGAGGCGAGAAAGGAAGGTGTGGCGGGTAGAGGAAAAACGTGCCTGCGAAGAGCGCAGAGATGGGAAGTGAATCTCGGGGATTCAAGGAATATTTGAAAAACTAGGCATTCTTGATACAGGAAATGGCAGAGAAGGTTTTGGATACAAGATGATAAATGAGGATATTCCTCCTTGCTTGGTATCATGTAAACCATTGCTAGGATCCTGTGGGAAGAGAAGAGTAACCTCCATCCATAATGTGGTTGAGCGAGAAGAAAAGGTTGTGTTGCAGAGCATCGTGGTATAGCTTGGGGGTGGCTAGTGGTAAATCCATTTTGAGTGATTGAGCCTACGATTGGGTGGAAATGGGCACCCCTTCTAGTAGTCGCTTCACATTGACTGGTTCTGATAAGTTCTTTCCCTGCTTCAATTTTTACACCAAGGGTTATCCTAACTGTTGGCCATGAGAAAGTACATGGGAGTTAACCCCCGAGCCATCGGATCTGTGAGCTTGGATTTTTCACGATGAAAGAATCGCGCATTGGTGCAACTAAAATTTTGAAACCCGAAGTCGCGATGTGATCTGGACTACAGATCCAAGAATCTATCGGTACCCACCTTGACCACAATATCTATGAGTTCGGAGTTTGCACGATGAGAGAATCGCACGTTGGTGCGACTAAACCTCCAAAACTTGAAGTTCCAAAACCCGAAGTCATGATGTGACCTGGACCATAGATCCAAGGATCTATTGGGACCCACCTTGACCGTCGGATCAACGAGTTCAGAGTTCGCGCATCGGGGAGATTGTGCGTAAGTGCTCCCAAGCCTTCTGAAGCCGAAGTCGCGAAGCGACCTAGATCGTGGAACTATGGATCCTACGGGACTCCCCTCTCCCATCCGATCCATGAGATTTGAGTTCGTGTTTCGTGAGGATTGTGAGTTAGAGTGGCCCCGAACCCCGAACACTGAAATTTCCCTTAGCCAATAGGTTAGACGAGGATTATGGCATATATTGGAAAGATTGATGTCTGGACCCTCTCTCTTGGGGTTGGACCCTAGAGACGATTCAAGATGAGATAGTTGAAGGGAAAACAAAAACAAAGATTATTATACCCCACCCTACGATAAAAGAGTATTTAAGGGGCGGGTGTGTTACATACACTCATATAAATATTTTACATAATTTTTTCCCTCTATTGCAAATTTCATCTAGGACAGTCTTTGCCCCCCCTGTGGACAAGATTTTCTTCCACCTATTTGACCTTTAGTCTTGTAACTATCCCTTCATTCCTATAGTATTCTAGTATCTCTTCAATATTTTAACTAGCAATAAAAGAATTTGAACTTGTCAATCCCTCCTGCATTCTTTATCCCCCCGTTTATTACCTTCCTTTGTCATTTGAATTTCTTTCTAAAATATAAGAGATGCCCAATTTTTTTTACCCTTATTTGAACTATAGATGCCTCATCCAAGGGGAGCCTGATTTGGAAGCTAATATGTTTTGTCAATTCATGGTCCTTCATGACACAATAAGTTATCTTTTGCAAATTTTCGTTTTTTGGCTATAAATATTTTTTATGCCACGTGGTAGCCATTAATTGGTTGTAGTGTTCTTATGGCACCCCCCCCTTCTTCCTTTGGTACCATTTCCCTTTTCCACATGGCAAGTGGGTATTTGTTGTGAGGCCTTAGGCACTCCTTTAATCCATGTGAAGTTTTTAGTTAGGGCAGAGGGAAAATGGAAAAACTAACACTCTCCCCTTTCCTTTCTCTTACCTCTACCTTTGATCCGGATTTAGGAGCGGAACGAATTGATTGAAAGACTGAATACAATAAACACAAAGATATGAAGAACAACACATATATCCAATGAACAATATCTTCTATTGAATAAATGAAATAGGCTAAAACTGTAAAACTGCATAATTGAAACACTTGCTCGAATGGTGGTAGCTATCTTTGAGAAGAGATGTGGCTGCTACGCACATCCGTCTGATCAAAATGATTACAATGAGGCTCCAAAGGAATTTTTAACATTACTCATGAATTCCAAAACCCCAGACATCCAAAAATCTAACCCTAGGAGGTTAAACGCCAAAATTTATGTGGGCCCATATGGGTTAGTTGGTACCTCAACTTCCCAGGGTCGTATCTTTTGCATACGACCTTCGTTTTAGGTGCGTGATAGCCCATTGGAAAGGTCTTTTCGATAACTACAAATTACACCCTTAAACTCTGACTCCGTCTATAGTTTGATTGTGGCGAGCCAAAAAAACATTGTTTAGGGCCCCAAAATGGCCCTGGAAGTACATCAAGATGTGCTGACATGAAAACATACCAAATAATCCAGTTGGATTAAGTGGGAGGCCACTAATATCCACCTGGAAGATGTGTAGAGCTTCAGCTAGCCCCAAATGTGTAGAACCCACAATTACAAAGAAGTAAAAAATAACGTGCTAAACTAAAAAATGTTAAGAGGAGCCAGTTGGAGTAGGTGGGTGGCCACCAATATCCACTTGGATAGGTCCTCCCTCCTTAGGAAGCAATAGTATCCTTTGCGTTGAGTTCCCCCATCATGTGAGGAAACTTCTGCTGAATTTGTTCACGGGTGAGCCACTTTCCTTGGTGGAGGAGCTGCCCTACCTTGACAACCCGATAAAACTTGGATCCTCTGTTGGCGATCTCCCTTGACCTATGTGTCCACTATCTGATCAATGGATGCATGTTCAATGTAGTCAGGGTTGATATCTATTGGTGTCAACACTTCTACGATCTCTGAGGTGTCCATTAATGGTGGAAAATATGGCTGAAGTAGGTCCACATTGAACACTGGGTGCAAGCCAAGGAAGGGTGGAGTGTTGAGCCCAAAAGCATTACTACCGAAAACCTTGGTGATGGTGTAAGGCCCATAGCGAAGTGGGTGTAGCTTCCGATGGGGCCCTGTAAGAAACTCCTTCTGCAAATGTAACCAGACCTTGTCTCAAACCTAAAACTGGTGTGGTACCATGTGTTGATCATGGCCCTGCTTGTACTTAGCATTGGCTTTCTACAAAATCTCATGGACATGTTGGCTGATGTGCTGAATCCGCTCAATGAATCTAGTGGCTTTGTCAATCTCATAATGAACATGGGAAGCGTCTATCTGTGTGGTTTCTAGAGGTAGTGCAACATTAATGGGGCCCAAGGGTTGGAATCCCAGACCCACCTGAAATGGGATATGGTCGGTGGACCTATGGATATATTCGTTGCAACTATGTTGAAAATAGGGGAGACTCTTATCCCATGTATGAATATGCTTAGAGTTGTACATGTGCAGGATGTGCACAATCATCTGATTGAAGACCTCTATTTAGCCATCTGTTTGGGGGTGGAAAGCAGTGGATTTAGTGAGCTTGGTGTCCAACAGTGACTAGAGACTTGACCAAAATGTGTTGAGGAACATTTTGTACCGGTCGAAGATGATGGTCTGTGGCATCCCAAAATGGACCCACACGTGTTCGAAGAAGATCTTGGCAGTATATGCCGTTCTGATGTTCTTCCTGCAAGCTATGAGGATGGCCATATTTCAAAATCGATCAATGACCACAAATACACAATCATTGCCTTTCTTGGTGGACAGAAGGGCATGCATGTAATCGATCGAGATGGATTCCTGAGGCTTCTCGGGGGTAGGAAGAGGGGTGTATAAGCTTTGATTCTTGATGGTTG
>JASDQU010949773.1:31556-46255 GCA_032191745.1 Picea mariana | reverse complement strand
TTTATATTTGAAATTTGTCTTCCAGACATTAGTTGGTTCGATGGGAACTTGATGGTAGCTAGACTTTAGGTCAATATTGCTGAAGAAATTTTCCCCCTTGAGTTAGTCAAGAAGGTCATCAATCTTGGGAATTGGGTACCGGTTTCTGGCCATGATTTTGTTTAATGCTCTGTAATCAATCCAGAGTCTCCAGGTCTCGTCCTTCTTTTGCACCAGTACAATCGGGCTTCCACAAGGGGAGGATATAGGTCTAATGTGCCCCTTTTGAAGAATCTTTTGGATATGACGCTTGATTTCATAATTTTCCATCAACGAGCGATGATAGACTGGTCCATTAGGTAGAGGTGCACTGAGGGTGAGATAAATTGGATGCTTGACTTGGAATTGCGTTGGTAACCCAGTGGATGAGGATAATATGTCTCTGTACTCTTCCATGATCCCGTCCACTTGTTTTTTCTGCAAAGAGAGGCTCTATGTAGAGGCCATGAATGTGGCGGAGACATTCTTCTTACTTTGAGCACGGATCACAAAGAAGGAGAACTTCTCGGTCTGTGAAATGACCTTACTGCATTGCTTAACAAAGATTAAAGAAATAGTGGTATGCGACACTACCTTTGGTATCCTATACAATTTTCTACCCAAAGTAATAATAAAANACAACATGATGTTTCCAAAAATATGGTTTTCCTAAAATAACACCACAAACTTCAAGGGGAGAAATATCAGACAATACCTCATCTTTGAAAGGCTTGATTTTGTAGGGAAGATGACATTGTTGGTTGACACAAAGATCTCTTCCTTGGCGAAGCCAGCCGATGGTGTAGGGCTGCGAGTGTGGTATCATCGGCAGGTCCAGCCACTTGACGACCTCTGTTGAGATTAGGTTATTTTGAATGCCGCTATCGACAATGAAATGAAGCAGAGCCCCCTTTACCCACATCTATGAGTAAAAGAGGCGTTCCCCTTCCTCTGGTTCTTCTGGTTCACTTGGCTGGACTTTGGTGGTAGCAACAATGGCACTGGGTTCAACATCGATAATCCACTTCCCTTCTTCTGGATTTGATTCAGAATCAGAATTGGCGTCTGACTCAGAAGCCTTCATCTCGGCCATGAGTGACTGCTTGGAGCAAAATTCTTAAGTGTTGTGCCAAGGGATTTTATGGTATTCACACCATTTTCCCGTGTCCTTCTTCATTTTCTCATTTCCCTTCTTGTGCTGCGGCTTGGAATGGTTGTCTTGAGAGTGGCCATATTTGATCTATCCCTTTCTGTGTGGGTTGGGGCCGCCTTTTCCCTACTTCGATTGTGAGGAATTTTCAGATCCAAACTCTCGCCTCTTCTACTTAAATTTCTGATCAATATTGACAACATATCTATAATTCGTACCCAACGAGGCGATGCTCATAAACTATATTTCTGTCTGAATATATCTATGCAAACAACCATATTATTTGAGCACCAGATGTCACTCAGAGTCTTTGATACCCTTTCTTGACGCAGGGTGGTCCTCCTGGTGTACTGGTCCTCGTAGCTTCCAAGATGGTAGTAATGTTCTTTAATGGCATCCTAGAAGGAATGCCATGTAGGGGAAACCACAAATATTGTAGATTCCTCTATGGCCCTTTTCTCAGATTAAGTGTCCCACCAGTTCTTAACATGGAGGATGACCTTGAGGAGTGAAAAAGTAATCTTTTCTCTATCAGAGAAATTGTGGACCGAAAAATACCCTTTGAGCAGATTCAACCATTTATCTACAACATTCACATCTATCAGTCCTTCAAATAATGGAATATCAAAATTTACATGTACCTTGAAGGGGGTTTCATGGCCGCTTGATTAAGATGCTTCTCCCGTGGGCAGTCGTCGAAGGATCTGCACAAAGTTGTCCATCATTTTGTTCCTTTGTCGCACGAGGACTTCCTTGATCAACATTTTAAAAGGATCTCATGCTCCATCATCTTTATTTTTGTCCCCCATGGGTTGTTGTCAGGCTTAGTGCAACCGATCTTTCAACAACTCAATTGGTTCAAGTCCCAACTTCTTGTACCTAGATCTTGTCGGGGACATGCACAAAGAAAAATAAATGAAGAGAAAACCGCTCTGATGCCACTGATCCGAATTTAGGAGCAGAACACACTGATTAACAAATTGAATACAATAAACATAGAGATATGAAGAAAAACACATATATCCAGTAAACAATATATTCTATTGAATAAATGAAATAGGATGAAACTGTAAAACTATAGAACTGAAACACTTGCTTGAATGGTGGTAGTTGTCTTTAAGAATAAATGTGGTTGTTACGCACATTTGTCTGAGCATGATGATTACAATGAGGCTCCAGAGGCCTTTTTAACATTACTCATGAATGCCAAAACCATAGACATACAAAAACCTAACCCTAGGAGGTGAAACACCAAAAGTTATGTGGGCCCCTATGGGTAAGTTGGTACCTCATCTTTCCGGGGTCGTAACTTTTTTGTATGACCTTCCTTTTAGACGTGTGATAGATCATTGGAAAGGTATTTTTGAGAACTACACATTACGCCGCCAAAATCTAATTTTGTCTATAGATTGACTGTGGCGAGCCAAAAAAAACTGTTTAGGGCCCCAAAATGGCTGTGGAAGTACATTAAGATGTGTTGACATGAAAACATACAAAATAAGCCAGTTGGATTAAGTGGGAGGCCACCAGTATCCACCTAGAAGATGTGCAGGGCTTCAACCAACATTGTAATTGTAGAACCCACAATTACAAAGAAGTACAGAAGAACATGCTGAACTAAAAACTATCAAGAGGAGCCAATTGGAGTAGGTGGGTGGCCACCAATATCCACATGGATCAACCTTACTCTTGGGCATTGTTAGGGACCTAACCTACCTAACCCCTCACATAGGTAGAATAATATTTTTTCTATGTAATAAATCCTGACATTAGTAATAAGGCCTATATAATAATGCGAACAAGTATAATGTAAGAAGAATTAATAGATTTTTTCGCTTCTAGAAATATCTTCCTCTATAATGTTCTGTAGAATATAGAATTAGTATAAATAGGAGTAAAAGGCATGGGAAAGTATTGTATTGAGAATTATTTTGTAATCGAGGCCTCCTCTGCTGGAGGTTTCCCCCTCGAAGAGGCAAGTGAACTTAGATTTCTATCAATAAAGGTAAAATTTATGGTATTATTATTCTCTATATTTTGTTGTTTCTATTTGTATTAATCATAGTTATTATGCTATGCTTTGCATAATACATCTGGTACCTTACACGTGGTATCATAGCACTTTCCTCTACAAATTTTTTGGGACAATTTTTTTTCAGGGTAGAGACATGTACTGTTGATCTAAGGCCGAAAATGATCTGGGGAACATGATTCCGGGGAAAAATTCTGCTAGCCTAATAAAGTTCCAGTGGGCTAAGGTGGAAAATGATATGGGGAACATGATTTTCCTAGGAAAACTTTATAAAAGTTAAAGTGAAGAAAAAGGAGACATGGGTCTTAGGCTAATTAAAAGTCGCTTTAAAATTATAAATTGAGAAACCCACTAAAGTGTCATTAATAAAATAAAATAAAAGAAGTGAGCGGGAAAAAGATCAAGTGAGTATTAAAAAAGGAAAAATGATGAGTCTCTCCTCATTCTTGCATTTTCTCATTTTATGAAAATATTTTTGGAGAGCTCTCAAGAAGAGTCTAGGTTTTTTTTGGGAAACCCTTCTGGTTTATTGGTTTCAGTGTTGCAATGATACACCCTAACTAGTTTGGGAAGAGATCACTTTAGAAATCTTCATTGCAGTTGAGTTTCTTTATGGGGAGATCGATTTTCTGGTGGGTTTGACTGAGTATAGGCATTGGGGTTGAGTTCTTATTTACTGAAGTCGATTTTAAGTTGTAGGGAGAGAATCCACCTTGGAGTTGCATTGTGGATATTGTGGACGACATTCCCTTAAGGAAGGGGGGAAATTCATTTGTCTCGAGGTTGAATTGAGAAAGAGGTGGTCACACTTACATTAACAACACAATTTTCTATGGTTGTGTCGTTCTATTATTTCTAAGAGTTGCTATCTCTGCTAGTGGAATGAGATCTAAGTGTTATGGAACAAGTTCATGTGTGGGGAACATCTCACTAAGCACATGAGTGAAAAACTGATGTGGGACACTTTTCTGTTGCTTAACTTCATCACCTTCTCTCTGTTTGGATTGAGCTCATACCTAGGTAGAGTGCCTCATTTCTGTAGTTGAGTTCTGTGAGAAATGGGTCAATTTGGTCACCTACAGGACCATACAAGTCTGCTCTATCCTTATATATAAATGATGGGTTGATAGGGGCACTTTACATGCCTATTGACTCAATGAGAATTGCTACTATTTTTTTTTTCCACACATCTAATATCACAATTCATGAAGGACGTCTACAAGAAATATACTCCAGGTTCTTCAATTCCTTGCTATGTGTGGTTGTTGAATTTTACTTAATGTATTTATGTTATTAAATAAATAAATGCAACGGTTACTCCTAGAAGTATCAATGTTCTTGTGTATCATATAAAGCAATAAATTATTTACCATGGTATGCTATTGCACACAAATTGTTTGTTTTAATATATGAACCACCAAACAAGGTAAAACACCTCAACAGTGAGTCAGAAATATCTGACAGTGAAGGAATGCAATGTCAAAACCCAGGAATATTATAGTGGTATTAGAACATGTTTCTCAAAAGATGTGAGGTTTGAGGGCATCTTTGACTCAGATTTATGAGACCAGAAGACGAAAACAACATCACTTACATGAGACGTAGGGAAAAAACACCAGAAACCCCTCCAGAATGTGAAGAGGAAGTGGTGTTGAGTGAAGAAGAAGTAGAAGAGGAAGCACATTCAAGTTTAGATAAAGGGAAAGGACACTTGTGGGATGAAGATTATGCTAGAATTAACAACCGATTCCATATTTTGAATGATTTGGCCAAGGGTAAAAATATGATGATGGATCTGATGGGGAAACTAGCGAGTAATTCCTTGGGGGGGCAAACTAAGAAAAACCAGAATGGTGAAAGGGGTTCTAATAATGGAGAAGGAAGTCACTCTCACACCACTATGCAAAGTCACCCTCATTTGTACACCAAGACATCCAGACCTACCGTGCTACTATTCTTGGGTAGTGATGCGGTAAGACAAGGGATGCAACTAGAGCAGGATAAGCTCTATGGGGCATATTTGGAGGAGTATATAAGATTAGGGAAGGATTTCCATTCAACTATGTTTTTTTCCAATTTCTACAACCTTAAAAGAAGAAATCATCCTAGAGGGGATATGAGGGTCATGACACAACTTTGAGTTGCAGCGTACACTTGGGAAAATATCCATCCCAAACAATGACGAGATCTCCAAATTTTTTGGAAGATCTTGGGTGCAAAATCTAGACACTTATTTCTAGCTCCATCAGATGATGGCGGTAGATGCCATTAAATTGGCTACATTATACTTAGATTGTGAAGCCCATGAGTAGTGATACCATGGGTTACTGACTTTGGGTCATGCAGGAATAACATCCTACCTTGACTTCACTAAGAGGCTCATTGAGAAATTTGATAGGAAAGATCGAGAGCTTCATTTTAGAGAGTTGGCACAACTCAAGAAGACAGGTATCCTAGAGTCCTTCATATCAAAATTCCAAAGGCTCGCAGTGATGGTCACCGATATATCAGATGAACATATGGTGATGTTGTTTTTCGAGGGGTTATTTGATTCATTGCTTGGTTGGGTCAAGGCTTATACGCCTACCACCCTACATGATGCAGTCAACATAGCTAGGAACATGTAAGATGTTGTTCCTAAGAGTAGGTTTCCTCCTAAACCAATCTCCCCCCAAAATACCAAGGAGGTCAAACCATTTAAGAGGGAGTGGGCCGAGAAACTAAATTTGGATGAGGATACCAAGAGAGAGCTGAGAAAGAAAAAGCTATGCTTCAGTTGTCAGGAACCTTGGGTACCAAGACACATGTGTTTAGGGAAGGATAGATTAGGAAAGGCCCATTACATTTAGGTTTATTCTAATAGTGACAATGATGAGGAGGAGGAGGAAGGGAAGGTACATGAACATGGACACCAAGAACCAGGCGAGGAGAGATCACAGGTTGGGGATAAAAGTTTTGTTATTTCATCCATGTTAGGACTTCCTAGGTACCGCAAATTTAAAGTTAGGGGGGTCCTGCAAGGACACAGGGTTATAGTACTGATTGATAATGGGGCATCCCACAACTTTATATATGCAGCTATGGTGGATAGGTGAGAGATTCTAACAAAGGAGTTTGAGGGATTCATGATGATCATACCCGATGAATATCAGATGGAGTGTATTAGATGGATCCCCAAGTTAAAATTAACCATTGGGAATTATACGTTGACAGATGATTTATTTCTGGTAGACGTACCGAACATCAATGTGGTTCTCGGTTTTCAGTGGCTATACTCCATTGGGAAATATACTATTGATCAGAGGGCATTAGAGATGGAATTCATGGGTCCATATGGAAAAAAGGTAGTCTTTTTGGACGTGCACCAATATCCACCCAAGATAGTGTCTTCTCACAGTATGGAGGCAATGGTGTGGCACACATATTTAGAATGGGAAGTTGAGTGCTACATTTCTGATAGTGAGCCACCAGATCATCCTTGACAATATCCCGATGATATTCAGGTACTACTTTGTAAACATCAAAAGGTTTTTGGTGACAATCCTCCAGGCGTACCTCCAGATAGAGGATTTGAGCATGTTATATAACTAGAATAAGGGGTTCAAGCAGTCATAACAAATCCTTATCGTCAACCCAAGACATACAAATATGAGATCGAGAGAACTATCAGGGAGTTGTTGAAGATGGATCACATTCGGCCTAGTTCTAGTCCTTTTGCCTCTTCAGTAGTGTTGGTCAAGAAAAATGATGGCACCATGAGAATGTGTATTGATTAATGGGAACTTAAAAAGAAACCCATAAAAATAAGGTATTCGATTTTGAGGATCGATGAGTTGATGGATGAGTTGAAGGGAGCAAAGTATTTTTCAAAGATTGATCTCCGTTTAGGGTACCACCAAATCAGAGTTTGGGAACAATACATTCCAAAGACTTCCTTCTTATGCCATTATTAGAATTATGAGTTCCTAGTTATGTCGTTTGGGCTAACCAATGCTCCTGTTACATTCTAGTCGTCCATGAATCATGTGTTCAATAAGAAGTTGTGGAAATTTTTGTTAGTCTTCTTTGATGACATTCTCATTTATAGTAGGACTTGGGAGGAAAACCTCTGATATTTGGATGAGGTGTTGGGGATTTCAGAGGATCGACAACTCTACGCAAAAGAGTCTAAATGTGAGTTTGGCATGAATAGGATGCTTTATTTGGGGCATGTGATTGGGGAAGGGTTCCAGGTACATTAGGAGAAAATCAAGGCAATTATCGAGTGGCCTACCCCCAAAAATGTGACAGAACTGAAAATCTTCTTAGGCCTTTGCACTTATTACATGGAATTTGTTAAGGGGTTCTTACAGTTGACGAAAACTCTTACAAATATCACTAATATGGGTGCTTTTAGTTGGACATATGAGGCACATGTAACATTTGAGAAGATGAAACAAGTAATGAGTTCGTTTCCTGTGCTAGCCTTATCGGACTTCACTCAACCATTTGTGCTTGAGTGTGATGCATTCAGGGATAGGGATATGATCTGTATTGATGCAACACAACCATCCCATTGATTTTGAGAGCCACTTAGGGAATATGATCAAGATTCCTCGATATACGACAAGGAGATGTTAGCAATCATGCATTCATTGTCCAAATTCAGACAATACTTGGTGGGGAACGTGTTTAAAGTGAAGACAAATCATAACAACCTAAGGTTCCTCATGGAGCAGAAAGAATTGAGTGAGAGGCAACATCAGTGGATTGGTAAAACTCAAGCATATGATTTCAAGATTGAGTAAGTGACGAGAAAGAACAATGTGGTGGTTGATGCCCTTTCTAGAGTACCATCCACTCTCTCGCTCATGGATATTTCAACTGTCTGGAAAGCTCTTATGTTAGTAGAATACTCCAAGAACAAGTTTTCTTGTGAGATCCTTGACGGTCGAACCCAGGATGATTGGTATTGAGTTATTGATGACATCATTTATTACAAAGGTAGGATCTACCTGGTACTAGAATCTCAACTAAAGGATAAAATCATGCATGGAACACACAATTCACCATTGGCCAGACACTCTAGGTACTTGAAAACCTACAGGAAGATTAGGGAAATATTTACATGGAAAGGCCTCAAGAAAAACGTGTTGATATTCATGAGGGAATGCAACGTCTGCCAACAGAACAAAGTGAACCATACTCACCTGACTCGATTACTTCAACCACTTCCCATTGCAGAACAAAAATGGGAAAGCATCTCTATGGATTTCATCACAGGGTTGCCTCAGGTGCAGGGAAAGGACTAAATTTATGTGGTAGTTGAAAGGCTCACAAAGCTTGCACACTTATTTTGCATGCCCTCCAGGTATTCGACAATGTAGGTATCTGAGTTGTTCTTTAGAGAGATATTCCAATTGCATGGGTTGCCGAAAACTATTGTCAATGACAAAGATAGTAGGTTCATGGGAGGATTTTAGCAGGATCTTTTCAGGCTAGTCGAAACATAGCTAACACCTAACACGAGTTACCATCCTCAGACTGATGGGAATACCGATATTTTGAATAAATGGCTTGAAGACTATCTGAGGAATTATGTGTCGGGTCAACATAAATCTTGGATAAAATGGTTACACTTGGGAGAGAACTGCTACAACACCACCTATCACATGTCGATTGGGATGACACCCTTCCTATCCTTGTATGTATATGATGCACCAACGTTTGTGGATCCGATATTTGGAGACAACATGGCACCCAAAGCTAAGGATTGGATTCAGGAGAGCCAATATATTATATAAACCCTCAAGGATAATTTGTGGATGGCTCAGAATTAGTAGAAGTTCTATGAAGACATGCATCAAATGGAGCATATCTTTGAGATAAGGGATTTAGTATATCTATGTCTGCATCCCTATAGGAAGTCATCACTTAAGATGAAGGGGGAAGAAAAATTGAAATCCAAATTCTACGGACCTTATAGTGTTTTGAGGCGTATAGGAGGGGTGGCATACGAGATAGAGCTTCTTGAGGGATGAAAAATACATAATGTCTTCCATGTCTCATGTCTCAAGAAGGCCTTGGGGCAACACATTGCCACTTCTACTGAGTTACTACCACTGGATGAAGAAGGGAAGTTGATTATGGTTCCTGAGGAAATTTTGGAGATTAGGGAGCGAAAGTTAAGGAACAAGACCATCAAAGAGTACCTGGTTAAATTGAAATATTTTCCTATCAAGGATGCTACGTGGGAAAGAGAATAGGTGCTCCAACATCCCGAATTGAAATTGCTTGTGGAAAAACAATATTGGGCAGGGAAGACTGTAATGTCTCCATTCGCTTAGGATTCATAAGGGAAAATTCCATTAGCCTAATAAAGTTCCTATGGGCTAAGGTGAAAAATGATTGAGGGAACATGATTTTCCTATGAAAACTTTATAAAAGTTAAAGTGGAGAAAAAGGGGACATGGGTCCTAGGTTAGTAAAAAGTCACTTTAAAATTATAAAGTGAGAAACCCACTAAAGTGACTTAAATAAAACAAAATAAAAGATGTGAGCGGGAAAAGGCTCAAGTGGGTATTAAAAAAGGGAAAATGAGGAGTCTCTCCTCATTCTTGCATTTTCTCATTTTATAAAAAGACTTTTGGAGAGCTCTCGAGAAGAGTCTAGTTTTTTTTTGGAAACACTTATGGTTTACTGATTTCAATGTTGCAACGATACACCCTAGCTAGTTTGGGAAGATATCACTTCATATCTCTTCATTACAGTTGAGTTTGGTTTTAGGGAGATCAATTTTCTGGTGGGTTTAACTGAGTAAAGGTGTTGGGGATGATTTCTTGTTTACTGAAGTTGATTTGAAGTTGTAGGAGGTGAATCCACCTTGGAGTTGCATTTTGGATATTGTGGACAACATTCCCTTGAGGAAGGGGGAAACTTCATTTCTCTTGGGGTTGACTTGAGAAAGAGGAGGTCACACTTGCGTTAACACCATGATTTTCTATGGCTGGGGCGTTCTATTAGTGTTGGGAGTTGGTATATTTGTTAGTGTATGCTTTTCTATTACTTAACTTCATCACCTTCTCTTTGTTTGGATCGAGCTCATACCTGGGTTGAGTACCTCATTTTCGTAGCTGAGTTCTATGAGAACTGGGTCAATTTGGTCACCTACATGACCATACAAGTTTTCACTATCCTTATACATAAATGTTGGGCTGATGGAGGCACTTTACATGCTTGTTGTCTCAATGAGAATTGTTGATAATTTATTTTCCATTCCACACATCTAATATTATAATTCATGAAGGACATCTAGAGGAAATATACACTAGGTTCTTCAATTCCTTGCTATGTGTGGTTGTTGACCTTTAATTAATGTATTTATGTTATTAAATAAATTAATGCAGCAATTACTCTTGGCAGTATCAATGTTCTTGTGTATCATAGAAAGTAGTAGCTTATTTACAATGGTATGCTAATATTGCACACAAACTATCTGTTTTAATATCTGAACAACCAAACAAGGTTCAAACACGTCAGTACTGAGTACAAAATCTCTGACAGTGAGGAAAACAAAACATAATATTAAAACCCAGGAATATTACATACAAGCAGTCTTGGACCAATGCGAGCGTCGTTTTTTTCATCGCACCATCAATGAATTTTTAGTGCAGTAGAAGGATACACCACGAGAATATGCCACCTGGGAGCCGACTACCATTTTGTAACAATTTCCCCATCTCAAGCCTTGAGGACAAGACCATTTTTCAAGGGGGAGGGCATGTTAGGGACCTAACCTCCCTAACCCCTCATGTAGGTAGAATAATATGTTTTCTATTAATAAAGGTTGGCATTAGTAAATAAGGCCTATATAATAATGTGAACAAATATAATGTACGAAGACTTAAGAGAAGTTTCCACTTCTAGAAAAATCTTCCTCTAAAATTTTCTTTAGAAGACAAAATTAGTACAAATAGTAGTAGAAGGCATGGGAAAGTCTTGTCTTAAGAATTATTTTTTAACCGAGATCTACTCTGCTGGAGGTTTCCCCCTTCAAGAAGCAAGTGAACTTGGCTTTCTATCAATAAAGATATCATTTATGGTGTTATTATTCTCTATATTTTTTTGTTTCTGCTAGTATTCATCATAGTTATTCTGTTATGCTTTGCATAATACATTTGGTACCTTATAGGCATTGAGAGAAGATCCTTTTTCTTTTTGTTGGGGTAGAGGATGGAGATAGCATCCTCCATTTCCATACTTCTTACTGCCCCTAACCTTTATATGTTTTATCTTTTCCTTTGGCATAGAGGGTGGAAATGAAGGTGACACTCCTCCATCCAACCCTTTCCAAGATCCATCTTCACTTGATATTCCTTCTAGAGGACTTAACACAAAGGTTTTAACCAAGACATAAAAGAGGCTTAAATGCCAAGGTTTTTACAAGACCTCGATCAAGATTAGCCATTAAGCCATTAACTGAGCCATTAGGCCTTGCAAATTGGAACCTGAATTTGGCCATCAAAACTGCAATTTTGAACTGAACCATTATCATGAAACCATTTCTTATATCAAGGATCCATTTCAGATCAAGCAAAGCAAAATGATGATGTGAAACGTAGTAGTAGGGACTAGTTACTATGAGCCCAATGCTATTTGAACGTAATGTGGATTAAAACATTACCACATGGAATACAACATATTAAGATATTATTAAAAGTAGTGTTTAACATGAAAATAATATAAAACATAGTCTAGGCACCAAATAATAGTTACGTTGGAAATAGATTATCACTTTTACACAAGATCTGTCTAATTATGTAGCAAACCACCACCCTCATCCAGTAATTTGATAGAATTTAATAATAAAAATCTCAATTTTAACAATGAAAAACTATTTTTTTACAATTTTTAGCATTATAAATCAACTCTTTAACCTGGATGTTAATCTAAATATTTTTATATACAATTGGCAATTCCAAAATTTAAGAAAAAATCTTATCAAACTTAAAAGAAATCCATAAATTAAAAAACAAAAAACAAAAAAAAAACACTTTATTTAGTACACAAATAACTTAATCTTTTTGCATATACAAATAATAATGAACACTTTGTTTAGTAAACAAATAACTTAATCCTTTTGGTTATTTAATTTGAGAATGTGGATGTTGAGACATGAGGGAAATGATTTGAGCACTTTGTATTTACTCCACAAGTTCATGTCTTAAAAAGGAAATAATTGGAGGAAATGAAACAACTACCTTCACAAGGCGGATGTGGATGTGGATGTGGAGACATAAGTGAAGTGATTTGATCATATGTGAAGAGAGACATAAGTGAAGTGTTTTACACTATATAGTCATTTTTTTTAAATAAATAATAAGATAAACACTATAACTTTTTATATGTTTATTTTGGAAACATTTCATTATTTTTTTGGGAACACTTTATCCATCTTCACATGTAGAAGACAAGTTGGTTGTTTTGGTCTTTCTAAAGATACTTAGACATTTAATGTGAATGTATTGATAAGTTGGTTTTTTTGGTCTTTCTAAAGATACTTAGACATTTAATGTAAATGTATTCACAAGTTGGTTTTTTTGGTCTTTCTAAAGATACTTAGACATTTAATGTGAATGTGATAAAAATACATGTTGATTTTGTAAGAAAACAATTTAATAACATTAAGCAATAGAATTTGCATTTATTAAAGGTGTTAGACACATGTTATTATTAGTCCCATTGATGCGATTGTTCTTTTATTAACTATCAAACTTTTTCTTAATTATTTTTATTCGAATAAAAGAAGATGATTGAGATGCCAAGTCCTAATGGGATGTATGTCATCCATATTATGCATCAGACAGTGGGGCTGGTTTTATTCATTCAAAGTCTTCATGTTGGAGCTCTCAACCCACCACATTGTTGTCTAACAATGGTGTGGTGTGACATGTTATTGTTATTATCAAACATGAAGGGATTCAAACTCTCAGTATGCATGATCCTCTTAGTATGGATTCAAACTGAGTATGCATGATACTTTCAATATGGATAATCTATATTATGGATTAGTATCATTTTTTTTCCGTTCATTCAACGTTCTCTCCAAAATGGAAGAATTCATGTGTAATAAAATGAATGATAAAATAAAGATATTAATGTACATATTGTATTGACATGACATGCACATATAAATAATTGGGTGATTGGTGTAAATCAACCCATATAGTGTATTTTTCTTTTTTTTATTCATAAAACTAATTCAAATTGATAAATTATTCCAATTTGCTTTCAAATATTATAAAATAAAAAATCTCGAGAAAAAAGACCAAGGCCTAGTTGGTGTTGGGGGCTTACCATTCATGAAGTAAGGTGCCCCAAACATTTTGCTTTTAATGTGGATGCCCCATTGAAAGGGTATGTTTCTTTGGGAAAATGATCGAGTCGTTGTGCTTTGCCACAAAATGCACCAAGCACTCTAGGAAATTGCGAATGTTTTGCTTGAGGGCCTTATTTTTATTTTTTATTTTTATAGTTATCGTTATTGCAACTTTGAGCATTGTAAAATTCTCTCGAGGAAGGACACATTTTGCTTGTGTTGGAAGTATGTTTTTCACCCTTGTCTCAGATCGTCTTTTTCACATAAAGCATTATCTTTTTAGAGAAACTGGCATAGTAACCCTTAGCTACGTTATAAATCATTTGAGCCATTCCTTTAACTCAAAGTGACCATCAAGATATGATTTTGTCATGGTTGATTCTCTCATTTGGGTTAGACTCTTCTTCATATACTTTTGTCATTGTTGATTATTTTATTTGTGTTATTTTTTTTTCTCGAATTTCGTATTAAAATAAGAAGAACAAAATGAAAAAGAAAATACAAAAATCATAGTAGATTTATATTACATGCATTAATAAAATCCAATATCATTAAATATTGAGAATAGTGTTATAATAATCTAATTTCTTTGTTTTGGTGGGTTTCTCGATAATATGCACTGTCAACCAAATATTTTGTAGACAATGCTCCTATAATGTGAGAGGAATGTCTTATCATCATGGGGATCCAAATATTTTGTAGACAATGCTCCTATAATGTGAGAGGAATGTCCTATCATCATGGGGACCCAAATATTTTGTAGACAATGCTTTTATAATGTGAGAGGAATGTCCTATCATCATGGGGATGAGAAACATGGTTATCAACTTGAAAAGAACTCTTCAAAGTTCTCGTTTTTTTAGAGGTTGCATTTACTAATTGTTTTTACCTTTGTTTCAAAAAGTGGTGTTACTTGTAACATCTATTTTTTTAAAGGTTAAAATTACAAATTTTTGCAGCTATAATGTGTAACATTGCAAAAAGAAATCCTTAAAATTGACCCCAAAAACAAAATGGGGTGCTACAAGTAACAACCCCTTTTTTTACGAGGTTAAAATTACAAGTTGTTTGAAACCGTGGCCTTTGACAACTAAAAAACCTTAAAATCAATCTCCCAAATCAAAAAGTGGTGTTGCTAGTGG
>JASDQU010949773.1:15236-30712 GCA_032191745.1 Picea mariana | reverse complement strand
AAATATGATTATAAAATTTTTAATTTTTAATAATGTTAATATATCAAAAAAAATTCATTTTTTAAAATTGATTATTTAATTTTGATAACTTCCATTTCATTTATAGGTATTAATATTATTTATTAACTGACTTTTTTTAACCTCTTGAATTTTATAGCTAACCTTAATCTCTCATTATTACAATTTATAAAAATATGAAATACTTATCATTCTTCTAATCACTCCAAAACAAAATAAGAAATCATTGTCAAACAATCATATCTAACTCATAGATCTATAGTTGAGAATATAGACTTATAGGTCTCTGGTTGAGAGTATAAGCTTGGTCATATTTACAAATGATTTTGTGAACTCTTTAAAAATGTGTTGTCTAACTTTTCTACAAAATGACTTTTTTTTTGTCGGAATCCGACGACATAAATCTGCATGAAATCACTATTTTTTGTTGTTTAAAATCCATTCCTGAAAAAAAGAAATAGATCCAACATGCTGAAAAACCTATGGACCACTCATTTTGTACATAAATAATCACTCAAATATGTGGTTCTAACAATTTCTCATTAGATTTTGGACAAAAGTCTCCAGATAATATCACCGGAAAAAAGTCATTTCATAGAACGTTTAGACTACGACCTTTAAAAAAGGAAACGTGAAGCATATGACACTACAATCATAAATTTTAATTTATTTTTGAAATTCTAGTTCCACATCTATTAGTAGTCATATTTACTTGAACTTAATTCAATTGTAGATTTCATCCATCCAATGAACATGGAGCAAAGTCAACCGTTAATTTTTGTTGACTTTGTTCCATGCCCGTTGCATGGACGAAATCTGCAATCGAGATAAAGATTTTTGTCATATTTATTTGCAACATTATAAAGGAAAAAAATAATTCCTTATTTTCAAGGGATCTAGATCTAAAATGGTCCTACATAATACTCTTACAACTCTCACAACACTAAAAACAATTGAAAAAATTTAAACCAACGTAGTAATTCACTCATACCTAGTGTTCTAATGTAGTGATTTTGCTTGGTTTTGCAATTTTAGGTCCAAAACAAAAAAAAAAGTGGTGTTGTAGATAGCACAACGTTTTGATTCAAGTGTTAATTTTAAGGTTTTGGTTCACAATGACTTCGATTGTCATGGCCACTATATCAAACATGTTGTAATTTTAACTTTGAAATAAAAAAAGGGGTGTTATTAGCATTAACACTTTTTTATTTGGGGATTGATTTAAAGGTTTTTATTTTTTGCAATGGTACTAATTGTTAAGGCCATGGTTTTAGAAAACTTGTAATTTTAGCCTCGAAAAAAAACACTGCTACTTGTAGCACTCATTTTCGTTTTGGGGTCAATTTTAAGTTTTCTATTTGCAATGATATTGGGTGTCTAGGACATGATTTTCAAACAAGTTGTAATTTTAATCCAAAAATTAAAAAATGGGGTGATTCAAGAAGCACCACCTTTTGATCCAAGAGTTGATTTTAAGGTTTTTAATTGCAACTTTACAGGGATTTAAGAACATGGTGGCAAAATGTTGTAATTTTAACCTTGAGAAAAAAGGTGATTTCAGCAACACCAAATTTTTATTCGAGGGTTGACTTTGGTGTTTTTGACACAAAATTATGGGTTTCTAGGGATAGTCTTGAGGTCATAGTTCTCGTCAAGTAGGTAACTATGCTGGGGGTTCATGGATATCTAAACACCTAGAAAATTCAATTATCCACCTCTCTTTCTCCACTAAAGGGTGTTTCTAATAGAAACAATTTGACTACATTTTGAAGATGTCGATGAGTTAGCCAACCAATCAACCTCTTGATTTGTCCATCTTTGTATTTTGAAAAATATGAATTCTTTGAATGCTTGAACAACTTCCCTTCACCACGTCGAGTGATTTTCAAGTTGTTGTGAAGTGTGTTGGCATTCTTCACATGCCAATCTTTTATTAGGTTATAAAAATTCTAATCTATGTATCCAAACAATATATATCATTCATAATGCAACTAGAAAATTGCATAAATAGTATTTACATCATTCTAAATAATCTTTCCACCAAAAGAACACAAAAACATAAAATGGACCAAGATAACCTCCAAATCTGCTTTATTTATGGAAATCGACTCAAATACACATGCCTCCCTTGCCCATGGCAAGCAAGGGCGTTGAACATACTCACTCCCCTTGACTCTACTATGCACCCATAACTCAATGGGAGAGAACAAGTTCAATACAAAGACTAAGAATGATTTTGACAATCCACTAAATCTCTATTTGATAGTGCTCGATGGGGGTGGGTAATTAATGCTCCTCTCTCTATTTACATAAAATAAACCATTTTTACGTTTAAACCCCATATTTTGCAATTAAAAAATTAAAATCCATAAGCCCACTAACTAATTAATGACCACACTCATGAGAAAAACAAAAATAGTTGTGTTTCACACGCAACTAGGGCCCAACTGTAATGTTCCCAAGCCAAGATGCTAGGAACATCACGTTTTGCAAGTGTTTTTAAACTTTTTCTGGTTGTGGCATTTCGTCAAACACTTTGTTGATTTACTTATGTTTGGATCTTTACTTGCAGATTAACTTCATAAATTGGGCCTTAGGGTTTATATTCAATTATCACACATAGATCTGATGACATAACCAATGGAAATACAATATACACCAGATATGGAACCAATAACAAAGATCTGACCTTTATTATTATAAGAGCAAGAACCTGATACAAAGTGAGGTCGATCTGGAATGATCAACAGATGGATCGAATAAACATAATAAGAGCTGCTACAAAATACTCACGGGAAGAAGATGAAAGCCTCCAAAGGCTCAATACACAATGAAGATTTAATGAAAGAAGCTATCTGAGCCGTAAGAAGTACCAAACCCCCACTGGAAAGGTCACACTCTAGTAGAACACTGAAACCCTCAATAATTTAGCCTAACTGAAGGAAGCCTCCAAATGAGTCCAAACTTGACAGAATGATAGATCAGGGTGATAGGATCCCCCTCCTGAAGTCTCAGGCCGAAATGCTATGGATAACTCCTCCAAATGTTGAATCCTCCAATGAAGTTGCACCTTCTTGAAACCCTGAAGTGCCCAATAATTCGGCCCTGATGAAGGAGGCCTCCAAATGCCCTGAAACTTGCTAGGAAGATAGATTGGGACATTGCAATTCACTAGGTGAAGTCTCCAAGTCAGATATGAAGTATAACCCCTCCAAACTGAATAGATCTGAATCTAAAAAATGACCTCCTTCTCTCCAATTCACCCAATGCATCCAATAAATCAAATGGCACATGAAACGCCTCTAGAATGCACTAGATCTAATGGCCAAGACCCTGCAATGAAAACCCAGATGCTAGAATCTGTTGAAGCCCTTCCAATCTATTGGAATGAACTTCCCTCAAAGAATGGTGTGCCCCCCTTTCTAGAAACCCCCAATGGTGCACCTTCTCTCCTCTTGTACCTATGGCTGGTGTAGAACCCTCCTGCAACTGAGTAGATCTGAAGTAGAATGGTGTGGGGGAGTATTTCATCCCCGAGACCAAGCTTGGGACAAGCTAGATGGAATCTTTCACCACCGAATCGTCCTCTAGGGTTTGTTAAGTCAAAACCCTCAAAACCCCCAAGGTATGGGCTCACTAGCTAGAAGCCAGATATCAAAAGATATTCATACATGAATGAGAGAATAGAGGCCCTTGTGTCTCTTTTATACTTCTTGCTCACCTTGTCCCTCCAAAGTGACTTTTACTTTATTAATTATTAATTAATTAATTAAATCACTTTAATTAATTAATTAACCTTTTTACCTTTGAAAAACACTTTATCTCTCCTTTTGGCTTCCCTAGTCACTGAAAGTCACTTCTCATCATCCTAACCTATAGTGTTGTTCCTCCCAATTCCAATGAGCTATTACACTGAGAGGTTCCTCCAAGTATTGTTCCCAAAATGACCTCTTTAGTGAATTTAATTAACCTATGGCTCAAAATACTCAAAATTATGGAAATCGTCGGAATGTAACAGAACCAAGGCCAATCTGTGTGGAATGGATCATAATGATGAAATGGGATGAGTGATGCAAGCCTGACCCCAAAATATCTCTCAATAGTCATTGTATTCTCTATAACATCCATCTGGCTGCTCTGGTCATCATAACACCCTGAAATGTAATGATGTCCCAAAGTGGGGACATTACAGTCCTCACTGCT
The DNA here is from genome assembly GCA_032191745.1 of Picea mariana. Taxonomy (NCBI): domain Eukaryota; kingdom Viridiplantae; phylum Streptophyta; class Pinopsida; order Pinales; family Pinaceae; genus Picea; species Picea mariana. The sequence continues at coordinate 26,491 of JASDQU010949773.1, read as the reverse complement.
AGAATATTGCTTGTCCTCAAGCAATAACCAAATCCCTCCAAGTATAATACCAGGATCCCATGTCCACCTGTAGGACACACAGTAGAACACATCCAAAGATGAACTATCATACACTCCACCCCCTGGGTCCCATATCAAGAAGTGAACTGCAATATCTTGTGAAGCATAGTTCTGAAATATATCAACTCTGTGTATCTCCTACACATGAAACATGGATTCATCCCATAATGAGTCCCTCCTCCAAGTCCCTACTAAGATCAACACGACCTCCATCAACTTTATATGATGATGCTAGAATGAGGTACTGCAAGACCTCCGTGAAACACCCTCAAGAGATGTGCCCTCCTCAACACTAAAGCTCAATGGAAAGTCAAAACAAATTTCCCTTGCAACGGTCCACTCGCTCCTGTCAGTCAGTGAAATGCTCAACCCTGCAATCCATGGGTGCCATGCTAGTCTCTGTCGAATATCACCATACTAGCACTGCACTAGGCTGGCCATGCCTGACTACTCCTTGTATATATACTGGATCCTCCACTCCTGGATTCTCAAGTTGAAATACCTGTGGTAATTGGACCTGCTGTCCAGAAACTGCATCTGTAAAAATATCTATGTGGAAGTNCATAGTCATGCTCGATCATGATGATCAAGAGGGAGAAAATGCCTTGCTCCATAGGATAAGTCCCTACAGGCCCACTCCAAACCAACCCAAGGTGGAGTAAGTGGTTCCCTGGCACAACCTGGGTCATCATGCAATGAAACATCCTGCTAACAAAATGAACTCCCAGATCCCATGGCAAGCTTGGAGGTTTATCATTTCCAATCTCCACTAACTACTCCTATGTCAGACTGATCACTGTCAGAAGCCCTCTATGCTCATCTGCTATCACCTGGCCTATGATGCTCACCATCACGCCCAAAGTCTCAACTATCTGTTGTAGCCGACTGTAGGACTAGAAGATATCACATGCTTTGGTAAATCCCAAGGATTTGACCAGAAGCTCGTCCATCAGTATCCATGATAAGTACTCGCCTGTAGTCATCACTGAATCCCAATCATCCAGTACAACTGGAAGTAACTCCTCCAATTGCTAGTCAACCAACCTCCATCTCTCATCCCCCATGCAACTGCTGATACGGTGAAGGTGATCTCTCATAACTAGATGTTGCTACAAAGGAGTGACATCTGCATGCTCCCCTAAGTGTGTCTTCTCCCTGCAAGGCAATATACCCCTCAGAACCCCATTGTACATCTTGACATGTCTCTCTGATCTATCACTCACCACTGTATGCTCATGGATACTCATGTCATATCCCGTATACTCATGTTTCATCGTAGATCCTGGGTGCACTACTGGATCAACCTCTACATGAAGGTCAACCCGTCCTGGAATACAAATGGAAGTGTCCTCAAAACTACCCCTGGCTCTGGAGTCCTCATGCATGTGTGAGTGCTCTACCATCTCAAAGATCCTCGTGGAGGGTGGATCCTGTGCCTCCGGATCATAACTCTCCATACACATCCGTGATCCTGGGCACTCCTCATGCTCCTCCATCAACTGGTGCTCCTCTGCTAGACCACCAACATCCTTTAGCAATGTGACTGAATGATATATTTGAGTGTCCACTATGATAGATGAAGTGGATCTCTGACGAAACTCCTCAAGAATCTCCTCTAATCTCAACTCTAATTCTTGAAGGGTTATCTGTGTGACTCTCAAGAATCCTTAGGTGCTCTCCAACTTTTGAGTGAGTTTGTCCATCTCCGACTCCCACTCCCTCAGGGCCCTGTGATACATCTCGCCAATCCTCCATAGATAGTCCCTGTTTTTCAACAACTGTTGGTAGTTGGTCCTCATCACATATACTCTCTCCCTGAGAGTATGAAAGTCATCCATGAAAAATCCCCCATCTAAACTACCACCCGCCCCTAATGCCCTCCAACAGTAATCTTCCACTAATGCATGTGTGTCATCAATGCGCCTAGTGGCTGCCATGATCATATCCTCACCGACTCTCAACTGTCCATCCAAGTGGCGTGACTCTTGATCATGGTCATGCAGAGGTGCTACCTCAAGCCCCTCACTGCTAGTGTCAACCCTGCTAGTGTTAGCCCTGGAATCCCCAACAACACTCTCTGCAAAAGATAAGGTACCGAACTACCCACTGTCCACTGTGCTACTGGGTCCTCCTGTATGCCACTGCACCCCATCACTAGATGCCATCTCCCTCTAAATCACATTGTATCCTGTATGAGCAGTCGTATCCTCCTGTGCACTCACCCTGCTATTATCATCTGCGCATGGATCCCATATAGATGTGTCCAGACACGTGCTATGATCATCCTGACCAATAAAGGGTACATCCTCATCACGACAGGATGATCCTGGAAGCAAGTGTCCCATCCAACTGTCAATCTCCACAGTCTGGTCAAACAATGGAGCCTCCATAAGAGGTGACCACCTCTCCTCATGCTGATGTGGGTGTGTAAGGTCAACTGTCTGCATGTCCTATATCTCCTCCTGGGTCTGTGGATCTACATGTCCATGGTGTGCATACCTCATGTACGACTCCTCTATGCTACTGTTATCCTCATGTGATGTGGTTGTCATAGGTGTCTGGAAAGATAACAGATGTGTCATGCTCACCATAGGGAGCTTGTCATCTCTAGGTGCTAACACGTGTGAATCCTCACTAGTGTCACCACTCTGTTGAGGTGTAAGGTCATCAATAGTATGTGATATTTTTGCTGAAACACCGGTGCTATCATCCTGTCCATCCAACTGTGCCAAAATGCGTAAGGGTCACTATCCTCCTCAAGTGTGAAAGAATCACTAGCCTTTGTACAAGAGTCATTATCATCATCAGACTCCTCCAAATAAGAATCTATCACTCCATCCTCACATACCTCATCATCACTGTCATAGTGCACCTCAATAATGTGCTTCTTACCTTTACCCCTACATCTATAGTCTGGTTCCCAAGGCACTTTGCAATTGTAGCAAAGTTGCCTGCTCCTAATGGGTGTGGGGTTTCACTGTTCTTCTCTCCATCTAGCTTCTTTGGCTCTCTTTTCCTCTACTAAGATGATCCAATGTGTAACCTCATCTTTGCTCCAACTAGGATTTTTAAGGATAAAAACTGATGGAATGTTATTAGATCTATGAAAGCCTAATTGAGGGTTTGATATTTACTCTCACAATCAACAATCCTTCTAGTAAAATCCCACACATCCATATCTCCTTATGGAAGACACCTTTATGGATTTGCATGCATGTGCTAATCCTCACAAGATGGGAGGATTAGAGCTCTGATACCACTGTAATGTTCCCAAGCCAAGATGTCAGGAACATCACATTTTGCATGTGTTCTTAAAATTTTACTGNTAGCAGGTTTTAACTTCTGGGGCCATTTTGAGGGCCTAAATGAAGGTTTTTCGAGATCGAGGTTCTCAATGATAGATGAAGGCATGATTGAGCCCCCAAAATGAATCTCCTCGACAATACCTTTCCAACGAGCTATTATACGCCTAAAACGAAGATCATATGCAAAAGTACGACCCTAAGAAGTTGATGTACTAACTTACCCAAACGGGCCCACATGACTTTTGGCTCTTCATCTCCTAGGGTTAGGTTTTTGTATGTCTAGGGTTTTTGGCATCCTTGTTTATTGTAAAAAGGCCTTCTAAGCCTCATTGTAGTCATATTCTTGTGAATGCACGCTGCCGTCACATCTCTTCTCAGAGATAAGCCGCCACCATTCCAACAAGCTTGTTTCCGCTGCATTTTACAGTTTCAACTTATTTCGTTATTGAATAGAAAACCAATTTTACTATATCTTTGTTGTTTTGTGTTAAGTACTTGTTAATAATCTGTATTCATTTCGTTCTGCTCATAAGATCCGAATCATTTCGTCAAACACTTTGTTGATTTACTTATGTTTGGATGTTTACTTGCAGATTAACTTCATAAATTCGGCCTTAGGCTTTATATTCAATTATCACACATAGATCTGACGACATAACCAATGGAAATAAAATATACACCAGATATGGAACCAATAGCAAAGATCTAACCTTTATTATTATAAGAGAAAGAACCTGATACAAAGTGAGGCCGATCTGGAATGATCAACAGATGGATCCAATAAACATAATAAGAGCTGCTACAAAATGCTCCTGGGAAGAAGATGAAAGCCTCCAAAGGTTGAATACATAATGAAGATTTAATACAAGAAGAGACCTGAGCCGTAAGAAGTACCAAACCCCCACTGGAAAGGTCATGCTCTAGTAGAATACTTAAACCCTCAATAATTCGGCCCAACTGAAGGAAGCCTCCAAATGAGTCCAAACTCAGCAGAATGATAGATCGGGGTGATAGGATCCCCCTCTTGAAGTCTCAGGCCTAAATGCTATGGATAACTCCTCCAAATCATGCATCCTCCAATGAAGTTGCACCCTCCTGAAACCCTGAAGTGCCCAATAATTCAACCCTGGTGAAGGAGGCCTCCAAATGCCCTGAAACTTGCTAGGAAGATAGATCGGGACACTGCAAGTCACTAGGTGAAGTCTCCAGGTTAGATCTAAATTATAACCCCTCCAAATTGAATAGATATGAATCTAAAAGATGTCCTCCTTCTCTCCAATTCACCCAATGCATCCAATAAATCAAATGGCACATGAAACTCCTCTGGAATGCACTCAATCTAATGGACAAGACCCTGCAATGAAAGCCCAGGTGCTAGAATCTGCCGAAGTCCTTCCAATCTCTTGGAATGAACTTCCCTCAAAGAATGGTGCACGCCCCTTGCTGGAAACCCCCAATGGTGCGCCCTCTCTCCTCCTGTACCTGTGGTTGATGTAGAACCCTCTTGCAATTGAGTAGATTTGAAGTAGAATGGTGTGGGGGAGTATTTCATCCCCGAGACCAAGCTTGGGAAAAGCTAGGTGGAATCTTTCACCACTGAATCGTCCTCTAGGGTTTGTTAAGTCAAAACCCTCAAAACCCCCAAGGTATGGGCTCACTAGCTAGAAGCTAGATATCAAAATATATTCATACATGAATGAGAGAATAGAGGCCATTGCGTCTCTTTTATACTTCCTGCTCACCTTCTCCCTCCAAAGTGACTTTTACTTTATTAATTATTAATTAATTAATTAAATCACTTTATTTAATTAATTAACCTTTTTACCTTGGAAAAACACCTTATCTCTCCTTGTGGCTTCCCTGGCCACTGAAAGTCACTTCTCATCATCCTATCTTGTAGTTTTTTTCCTCCTGATTCCAATGAGCTACACTGAGAAGTTCCTCCTAGTATTGTGACCAAAATGACCTCTTCAATGAATTTAATTAACTTATGGCTCAAAATACTCAAAATCATGGAAATCGTGGGAATGCAACGAAACCAAGGCCAATCTGTGCGGAATGGATCATAATGATGTAATAGGATGAGCGATGCAAGACGGACCCTAAAATATCCCTCAATAGTCACTGTACTCGCTATAACATCTATTTGGCTGCTATGGTCATCATAGCACCCTGAAATGTAATGATGTCCCAAAGTGGGGACATTACACCAACAAGCCCTCAACACTATCTATTGACTTGTCCTTGAGTCCACCAAGGACGATAGGTATAAATTRGACTCYAAATCACAACCRTTACAATAGTCCATGTTGGAAGAATCTATGCCTCTACCTTCTCCTTTTCTCAAGCTTTGACTTTAGGGCATCCTGTAGTCACACACTAATCATCATCAAGACTGTCTAGTTGTACCCACAACTAAGCCCAAACATCTGAAAAACCCACTGCTCAAAATATGGTCATCATCTCTATTCACAACCACCAAATAGTAATCCACCTAGCTAATAAGATAACACAATCATTGGGGTCACAAAGCCCAATGTCCACACTCTTGAAAATTCATCCAAGCTAAAAGAAATCCCATAGAAAAACCACAATTGCAACAACTCTCTATGGTTGTTCCACAACCATGCTGCAACTTCTTATGTGCATTTGACAAGACTCCAAGATGATGTCACAACATTCATGATGATGCTACAATTTGTTACGGTCTCTGCAATAGCTTTTCAAAATATAGTCAATTATTGTCATAACAACAAAATGGTGGTGTTATGGTATGTAAACCAATAACTCAGGTGCCAAGGGATCAACATGCAAGTAATAAATTCATGGGTTGCACACTAACACACAACTTGATAACAATGATAGTGGGTCACTATGTCATAGAGAGGCATTCTCAAATCATTATTTTAATGACTACGTGACAAGATATACTAGAGGGAAAGGCCCTACTAGCAAGGATGGACAGATAAAATCTAAGTCTTCACTAGAACCCAATCTTCAATAGCCATAATTGAATGCTTCCAGGTGGCATTCTTACTTCAACTCATAGTGGTTGTTCAATATCTCTTCCCAACATTGATCTTATGAGGCAAATATAGAGGATTGCCATCTTCTACAACACAAGAAAACATATATGGATCATGAAACCAAAGAAATGATCCAACCATCCACTGGAATGTTGTGCACCATCCCCATAGAGGTAGAAGAATCCCTTGACTCTAGGTTCTTGTAGCGAACTCATCCCCATGACGTTGTTGCCATCTGTCCATGAAGAGAAAACCAATATCACCTTCTCGACTGGTGCAATTTGTTGGCATTCTTCACATGCCAATATTTTATTAGCTTATACAAATTCTAATCTATGTATTCAAACAAACTATATCATTCATAACACAACTAGCAAACCACATAAATAGTACTTCCACCATTCCAAACAAACTTTCCATAGCTACTAAAAGAACACAAAAACACAAAATGGAGTAAGATAACATTTGGATTTGCTTTATTGATGAAAATCTACTCAAATACACATGCCTCCCTCACACATGGTGGGCAAGGAAAGTGACCTTATTCACTCCCCTTGACTCTACACTATGCACCTACAACTCAACGAGAAAGAAAGGCTTCAATACAAAGACTAAGCATGAACTCCACAATAATCCATTAAACCTTTATTTTGTAATGCCCAATAAAAGTGGGTAATTAATGCTCCACTATCTCCATTTACATAAAATAAACCCCTTTTACATTTAAACCCATATTTTTTTATTAATAAATTAAATTTCATAAACCCACTAACTAATTAATAACAATAATTATGAACAAAACAACAATAATTATATTCAAACACAACTAGCTCCTAACAAAGTGATTTTTATATGCCATTTAAAAGACCAAATAACAAACAATTTTGAAAGGAATTTTGAATTCTCTTCAAAATGTATAAATTATTTTTATGCTAAATTTGAAAAGCTCTTAACCCAATTCAAAGCTTCATTATCTCTAAATTCAAAACTTCAATATCTCTACGATGAGTACCATTTCCCAAGAATTAATAATATACTTTTGGTAATGTATCAATCATGATCTCTTCAAAATGCATTATTTTAATGCTCAATTCGAAAAGCTCTTAACCCAATTCAAAGCTTCACTATCTCTATTATGAGAACCATTTTTCAAAAATTAATAATATATTTTTGGTATTGTATTAGTGATGATCTTTGACCTAATGAATCCAGGGTTGCTTTTAAAAGTATTTTCAAAATTCACTGGGTTGCCTTTAAAAGTATTTTCAAAATTCACTTTAATCCACTGTGGAAAGAGTCAAAGCCATTCATAACCCAAAACCTCCATAATCATAGTTATACAAAGATCTAGTTAAAATACGAAGTTTAAAATTCACTTTGATTCAAACCCATTCATAACCCAAAAGCTCCATAATCATAGTTACACAAGGATCTAGTTAAATATGAGGTGAAATTCAAGTTGAGTAATTATAATTATAAATACAAATCATTTATTAAAAATTCTAATATAATTATCAAATAATTTATTACATTTTAAATTAACTAATTATTGTTTTTAAGTTTCTGTGGTGAGGAGTTTTGCAAAACCCTGATTTAAATCTTATTAATTAATATTAAGTTTTATTTATTAAATTAAATTATATTCCGAAATTAAAACAATCGATTCAATTAATAATTTTTAATTGTCCTATATTTATGGTATTAATTGATGACGATCAGCTAACTTTAACTCAATGATTAGTCTTAATGATAAATCTTGATTCAAATTCGAAACATTAACTAATTATTATTATAAATACAAATAATTTATTAAAAATTATAATACCATTATCAAATAATTTATTATATTTTAAATCTACAATTAAAACCAAATTTTAATTATATTAAAACCAAATTTTAATTATTAAATTGATTTTTACAAATTCTAACTTAAACACCCAAAAAAACAATCACTTTCACAAAAACATGATTACAATCACTTAAAATGCTTGCAATCTTATTAATATCCCTTTGCTTTCTTTGTGTGCCTTTGCTTTCCATAACATTGCACTTGTGCTCCAAGTTGTATTAAAATAAACATTGACAAGGATTGATTAAAAATTAAAGTAAAATAAAATCTTATCATAAAGATGTGTTATTATATTATTTGAAACACATCAGATAACTGCTTGTCAAATCATTATATACAAAGTGTTATTTATTCACAAATAAGAATTTATATATCAATTTAGTATCTGCCCATATTTAATTTTAAAAAGAAATTATTATAATTATGATTTATATTTAAAATAATTTTTTAAATTAATAATATTTTGACAATATTTAATTTTAAAAAAAATATTATTATAATTTATATTTAAAACAAAATTTTAAATTAATAATTTTTTATGTAAATAATATTTCATAAATCATTTACGATATTTCATTAATATTATAATATTTTATACATTATTGTCGTTGATAAAACAAAATTTTAAATTAATAATTTTTTGATGTGAATAATATTTTATTAATATTATAATATTTTATACATTATTGTCCGATATCAAACAACCAAATCAACTTCATCCATTCATAGAAAAGATGGATAAAGAATCACGAAATCTTTATGAAAACAAAGTAATATATAAAGATATCAACTAAAGAGATGAGGCCAAGGTGAAAACAAAATCAAAAGCTTTTTAATAATGAAAAATTTAATCTTAGATATTGTGGAACACCACCAACTTGCCATAAAAAGAAAAGTACTAGATAATATAAATAATATATTATGTACAAAATTTTATGAGTTGATGTGATAACAATCCTCCTTTCTTTCTTTAAAGGTTAACGTTGTCACTATCAATAATTTATTACACATTAGTGTTTATATGTATTTATTTTTTTAAATGAAAATAATTTATTTATTTATTTTATATTATTAAAAAAACTCAAAAAACATACATGAGCATTAAATGTAATATACCCACTCTGATATAAAATATGAGCATTAAATGTAATATATCCACCCTTAATTAAAACATGGTAAATCAAAAGAGATATATTGTATTTAATGTTGCACTGCTAATTACTCATTAATCGATGAAGAAAAAAATGTAAACTCGAGAGAATGTTTAAAGGTATCGGTTACTGAAATGCCGCTCTGTTAGTTGAAACGACACCTAGCTTTCACTGCGTCCAACTACCACTGCTGTAGCTATCATTGCTGTAGCTACCACTAAGTCTAACTACAAACACTTAATCTCAAGAAACTTGGCAATGCAAAATTTTATACATATTAATTTTTCTTAATGAGTTACCCTATCAATTAATGGTTAGAGAAGTAATTTCTTAATCATATTAAGTAAATGTGAAAAAGTAAACAAGGTAACGAAAGTATTAAAAAATGTAAGGAAGTTATGAACATTAAATTTCATCTATTAATTAAAAAGTACCAACATCTTCAATTGTCAATTAATGTACGCCTTTCAACATAATTACATTTAATGCATTTATTACACCTTAATACATTTATTACACCACTAAATACTCATTAATCGCTTTATTGCACCACTAAATACTCATTAATCGCTAAAGAAAAAAACATATGCCTCACCCAATTATACATATACATACATATAATCGATAAAGGAAAAAACATATGAGATTTGATTTGGTTAAACGTTTTATTTTTTTGGTATTTTTTTGGCCGGAATCAGAAAAAAGTCACGGTAAAACTTAAAAAAATAGAACTGCTACTTATAATAATATAAGATATTATGATAATATAAGATATTATGATGACATATAAATTAAAACAAAAAAGCTTCGATAATATATATATATATAAAATATTATAATTACATTTCAATTATAACGAAAAAAACTTCCAATCCATATTACATTTAATGTTGCACTGCTGTGTACTCCGAGCAACTCCCCATGAAAGCTTAGGTGGTATGCTGTTATTGGCATGATACGATGACGTCCGCAAACATGCACGCATATGCCAGTGATAGTGGAAAAAAATTAAAATACCGAGAAAAAAAATAAAAGGGCCACGAGGAGGAGCAAAATCGAAAAAAATGCACAGTCGGTCGAACAGATTTTGCGTACCTCGAGATTGCATGTTTAGTTCGCCCGTCGATGAACGATTTGCGGGTACCTCAAATATTTCTCTAAGCTTTCTCAAACGCGGACAAATTGATTATAAAGCCATTGTCTTTCGCCAATATGGCGCTCAGTCTTTCCCCCACATTTTTTTGGCCTGGTTCAAGTTGTCTGATCTGGTTTTCTGCTCTGCAGGAATTGGGTTTCAGTAAAATCGAGCTTTGAAGGCTTTTTAGAAAGGAGAAAATATATCCCATTTGATTATTGAGAGAAGTATAAGTATACATATATAGACTGTCAATCTGATGATTTTGTTTGAATCTGCTAATCAATAGAACGACAGAGTAGGGAGAAGCACGCTTGGGGGCTTGTCTTTTATATATTTGTATTTTTATTTTATCATATCATGGTGCAAGGTGGATTTTATGGAGGATTTAAGAGCAATTTTTATGGTAACAATAACAATAAAACTGAGGCCCATTTTGGGCCGGGAGGTAACCTTGCTGGAAATCAAACTGGGTTTAAGGAGGAAGTTTTTTTACCAATGGTGAGTGGTGTTCCTATGAGTAAAAATCAGGGCAGCGTTGTAAAAATAGATGTGGGTGAAGCTGCTGCTAAAGAACTCCCTCTGAGAAACAAGCGTACCAAGAATTACCATATGGTAATTTTGACTGACAGACAATGCTGCTTGTTTTTTCTTTCCTTTTTTAATTTTATTTTTCCAAAATCTGGTCTACATGAAGATACTCATCATTGGTTATGCCTATTTTTTTTT
>JASDQU010949773.1:0-15216 GCA_032191745.1 Picea mariana | reverse complement strand
TTACAATAGTCCATGTTGGAAGAATCTATGCCTCTACCTTCTCCTTTTCTCAAGCTTTGACTTTAGGGCATCCTGTAGTCACACACTAATCATCATCAAGACTGTCTAGTTGTACCCACAACTAAGCCCAAACATCTGAAAAACCCACTGCTCAAAATATGGTCATCATCTCTATTCACAACCACCAAATAGTAATCCACCTAGCTAATAAGATAACACAATCATTGGGGTCACAAAGCCCAATGTCCACACTCTTGAAAATTCATCCAAGCTAAAAGAAATCCCATAGAAAAACCACAATTGCAACAACTCTCTATGGTTGTTCCACAACCATGCTGCAACTTCTTATGTGCATTTGACAAGACTCCAAGATGATGTCACAACATTCATGATGATGCTACAATTTGTTACGGTCTCTGCAATAGCTTTTCAAAATATAGTCAATTATTGTCATAACAACAAAATGGTGGTGTTATGGTATGTAAACCAATAACTCAGGTGCCAAGGGATCAACATGCAAGTAATAAATTCATGGGTTGCACACTAACACACAACTTGATAACAATGATAGTGGGTCACTATGTCATAGAGAGGCATTCTCAAATCATTATTTTAATGACTACGTGACAAGATATACTAGAGGGAAAGGCCCTACTAGCAAGGATGGACAGATAAAATCTAAGTCTTCACTAGAACCCAATCTTCAATAGCCATAATTGAATGCTTCCAGGTGGCATTCTTACTTCAACTCATAGTGGTTGTTCAATATCTCTTCCCAACATTGATCTTATGAGGCAAATATAGAGGATTGCCATCTTCTACAACACAAGAAAACATATATGGATCATGAAACCAAAGAAATGATCCAACCATCCACTGGAATGTTGTGCACCATCCCCATAGAGGTAGAAGAATCCCTTGACTCCAGGTTCTTGTAGCGAACTCATCCTTATGACGTTGTTTCCATCTGTCCATGGAGAGAAGACCAATATCACCTTCTCGACTGGTGCAATTTGTTGGCATTCTTCACATGCCAATATTTTATTAGCTTATACAAATTCTAATCTATGTATTCAAACAAACTATATCATTCATAACACAACTAGCAAACCACATAAATAGTACTTCCACCATTCCAAACAAACTTTCCGTAGCTACTAAAAGAACACAAAAACACAAAATGGAGTAAGATAACATCTGGATTTTCTTTATTGATGGAAATCTACTCAAATACACATGCCTCCCTCACACACGGTGGGCAAGGAAAGTGAACTTGTTCACTCCCCTTGACTCTACACTATGCACCTACAACTTAACGAGAAAGAAGGGCTTCAATACAAAGACTAAGCATGAACTCCACAATCCATTAAACCTTTATTTTGTAATGCCCAATAGAAGTGAGTAATTAATGCTCCACTATCTCTATTTACATAAAATAAACCCCTTTTACATTTAAACCCATATTTTTTCATTAATAAGTTAAAATTCATAAACCCACTAACTAATTAATAACAATAATTATAAACAAAACAACAATAATTATATTCAAACACAACTAGCTCCTAACAAAATGATTTTTATATGTCATTTAAAAAACCAAATAACAATTTTGAAGGGAATTTTGAATTCTCTTCAAAATACATTATTTTTATGCTAAATTTGAAAAGCTCTTAACCCAATTCAAAGCTTCATTATCTCTAAATTCAAAACTTCATTATCTCTACGATGAGTACCATTTTCCAAGAATTAATAATATACTTTTGGTAATGTATCAATCATGATCTCTTCAAAATGCATTATGCATTTTTTATTGCTCAATTTGAAAAGCCCTTAACCCAATTCAAAGCTTCACTATCTCTATTATGAGTATCATTTTTCAAAAATTAATAATATATTTGTGGTATTGTATTAGTGATGATCTTTGACCTAATGAATACAGGTTTGCCTTTAAAAGTATTTTCAAAATTCACTGGGTTGCCTTTAAAAGTATTTTCAAAATTCAAGAGTCAAAGCTATTCATAACCCAAAACCTCCATAGTCATAGTTATACAAAGATCTAGTTAAAATACGAAGTTCAAAATTCACTTTGATCCATTTTCACTATAAAAAGATTCAAACCCATTCATAACCCAAAACCTCCATAATCATAGTTACATAAAGATCTAGTCAAATATGAGGTAAAATTCAAGTTGAGTAATTATAATTATAAATACAAATTATTTATTAAAAATTCTAATATAATTATCAAATAATTTATTACATTTTAAATTAACTAATTATTATTATAAATACAAATAATTTATTAAAAATTATAATATCATTATCAAATAATTTATTATATTTTAAATCTACAATTAAAACCAAATTTTAATTATTAAATTGATTTTTACAAATTCTAACTTAAACACCAAAAGAAACAATCACTTTCACAAAAATATGATTACAATCACTTAAAATGCTTGCAATCTTATTAATATCCTGTGTTAGTTTGCTTTCTTTGTGTGCCTTTGCTTTCCATAACATTGCACTTGTGCTCCAAGTTGTATTAAAATAAACATTGACAAGGATTGATTAAAAATTAAAGTAAAATAAAATCTTATCATAAAGATGTGTTATTATATTATTTGAAATACATCATATAACTTCTTGTCAAATCATTATATACAAAGTGTTCTTTATTCACAAATAAGAATTCATATATTAATTTAGTATTTGTCAATATTTAATTTTAAAAAGAAATTATTATTATTATAATTTATATTAAAAACAAATTTTTAAATTAATAATTTTTTGATGTAAATGATATTTCATAAATCATTTATACTATTTCATTAATATTATAATATTTTATACATTATTGTCTTTGATAAAACAAATTTTTAAATTAATAATTTTTTGATGTGAATAATATTTCATTAATATTATAATATTTTATACATTATTGTCGATATCAAACAACCAAATCAACTTCATCCATTCATAGAAAAGATGGATAAAGAATCACGAAATCTTTATGGAAACAAAGTAATATATAAAAATATCAACTAAAGAGATGAGGCCAAGGTGAAAACAACATCAAAAGCTTTTTAATAATGAAAAATTTAATCTTAGATATTGTGGAACACCACCAACTTGCCATAAAAAGAAAAGTACTAGATAATATAAATAATATAATATAATATGTACAAAATTTTATGAGTTGATGTGATAACAATCTTCCTTTGTTTAAAGGTTAACGTTGTCACCATCAATAATTTATTACCATCAATAATTTATTACACATTAGTGTTTATAGGTATTTCTTTCTTTTAAATGAAAATAACTTATTTATTTATTTTACATTATTAAAAAAAGGTAAAAAAAGCACGGGAGCATTAAATGTAATATACCCACTCAGATATAAAACATGAGCATTAAATGTAATATATCCACCCTTAATCTAAAACATGGTAAATCAAAACAGATATATTGTATTTAATGTTGCACTGTTAATTACTCATTAATCGATGAAAAAAAAAAAAATAAACTCCAGACAACGTTATGATACACATACATATAATTATAAGTTAATATATATTAGCACAGCTGACTTGCAGCTGGAGAATACTGAAATGTATTGGCCACTGAAATGATGCTCAGCTTCCACTGCGTTGAACTACCACTGCCGTAGCTATTACTATGTTCAGCTACAAACGTTTAATCTCAAAGAACGTGACAATGCAAAGTTTTATACATATTAATTTTTCTTAATGAGTTAACCTATCAATCAATGGTTAGAGAAGTAATTTTTTAATTATATTAAGTAAATGTGAAAAAGTAAACAAGGTAACGGAAGTATTCATAAATGCAAAGAAGTTATGAGCATTAAATTTCATTCATTGATTAGAGAGTACGACTAAGAATATGCCCGTAAGATTAGAATTTTGGATTAAAAGGTGATTAATTGTGCCCATTATCAATAAGTGTACACCTTTCAGCGTAATTACATTTAATACATTTATTACACCACTAAATACATATACATACATATGATTATAAAAATTCATTAATTGATAAAGGAAAAAACATATGAAATTTGATTTGGTTAAACGTTTTATTTTTTTGGTTTTTTTTGACAGGAATAAAAGAAAAATCACAAGAAAACTTAAAAAAATAAAACTGCTACTTATAATAATAATAATAATATAAGATATTATGATGACATATAAATTAAAAAAAAAAACTTCGATAAAATATATATATATATATTATAATTACATTTCAATTATAACGAAAAAAACTTCCAATCCATATTACATTTAATGTTACACTGCTGTGTACTCCGAGCAACTCCCCATGAAAGCTTAGCTGGTATGCTGTTATTGACATGATACGATGACGTCCGCAAACATGCACGCATATGCCAGTAATAGTGGAAAAAAATTAAAATACCGAGAAAAAAAATAAAAGGGCCACGAGGGGGAGCAAAATCGAAAAAAATGCACAGTCGGTCGAACAGATTTTGCGTACCTCGAGATTGCATGTTTAGTTCGCCCGTCGATGAACGATTTGCGGGTACCTCAAATATTTCTCTAAGCTTTCTCAAACGCGGACAAATTGATTATAAAGCCATTGTCTTTCGCCAATATGGCGCTCAGTCTTTCCCCCACATTTTTTTGGCCTGGTTCAAGTTGTCTGATCTGGTTTTCTGCTCTGCAGGAATTGGGTTTCAGTAAAATCGAGCTTTGAAGGCTTTTTAGAAAGGAGAAAATATATCCCATTTGATTATTGAGAGAAGTATAAGTATACATATATAGACTGTCAATCTGATGATTTTGTTTGAATCTGCTAATCAATAGAACGACAGAGTAGGGAGAAGCACGCTTGGGGGCTTGTCTTTTATATATTTGTATTTTTATTTTATCATATCATGGTGCAAGGTGGATTTTATGGAGGATTTAAGAGCAATTTTTATGGTAACAATAACAATAAAACTGAGGCCCATTTTGGGCCGGGAGGTAACCTTGCTGGAAATCAAACTGGGTTTAAGGAGGAAGTTTTTTTACCAATGGTGAGTGGTGTTCCTATGAGTAAAAATCAGGGCAGCGTTGTAAAAATAGATGTGGGTGAAGCTGCTGCTAAAGAACTCCCTCTGAGAAACAAGCGTACCAAGAATTACCATATGGTAATTTTGACTGACAGACAATGCTGCTTGTTTTTTCTTTCCTTTTTTAATTTTATTTTTCCAAAATCTGGTCTACATGAAGATACTCATCATTGGTTATGCCTATTTTTTTTTTGCATGAATCATAAACATTATCACATAGCCTATGGTTACATGAATTTAGTTGAAATAAACCAATAAGTGGAGTTTAATCCGAGGTATGCCAAGTAAGGGATTCATTGTTTTTTTGCATGTTTATGTTAGTGTAGTTTGTTTCCACTKAGCCTTTATTTTTTAAATATATGGATCATGGTTGGTCTGTACAACAGAAAAAGTCTAGAGGTATCCATATAGTGAGTTTAAGCCAATATGGTTAGGATTTTCCCTCTTTTCCAAGAATGCAGAGGTTGATTARTAAGCTTTTACATTCTTTTCGAATGACTTTGTTGGATTCTTTTGGGAGAGTGATTTGAAGAGTGACTTAGCCCATCATGATTGCAATGAGTGAAGTAATGAATAGATAGAGTATCAAGATTGAAAATTTCTAACAAGTTCGTGCATACCTCCAAAGTCACAGCTAGAACTTGGATACCTTATAAACATGGATTTATGTTTGAGCCCTGAGCTTTGTAAGCTCAAAATCAAATAAAAATCTATCTTCAGGGTATGTACAGGTGGATTAATGGGTTTTTTCCATTCAACCCACCTCCCTTTTATAGATTGCTGTTGAGCTCTTTTGAGGAGGGTGATTTGGAAAATGACCCCCGCCACAAGCACTGCTATGAGTGAAATTGTAAACATATAATCAGAATGATAAAAAATATATAAGCAGCTGGCCTGGCCTCCTAGGCTACAGCAAGAACGTGGGTGCCTTATAAGTATGGAGATATGTTTGAGCCTCGAACTTCTTCTTCTCAAGATTAACTAAAAACATCTTTTGATTAAAATAGGTTATGTATTGTCAATAATATGATGTGTGTTCTATATTTTGCACTTGGATTTGTTTAAAACCTAGCTGGTTATTAATAAATTTTGCATGTCTTTAGGAATCTTGATTGTCTTGTAAGATATCAATAATTATGAATAATTATATATGTCTTTGTGTGTTATTGACATTGTGGAGGAAATTTAGAAAGTTGTGTGTTTGCAAAAAAAAATTGAGGCTTTGCATGCTATAGATTTTCTTAGGGTATTTTGGTAACTACCAATAGTTTTCTTGGATATTAACGTTCCATTTCATGTTGGGTGGATTAGCAGGGGAGCCCTGTAACAAGCACAACATTCTCTCAAGGTCTTTCTTTACATCCATTGGAGGAGCCTAGTCCATTGGGTTTAACGCTGAAGAAAACCCCTTCATTCATAGAACTTATTCAAATGAATCTTTCTCAAGGGGACGCAGCAGTTCCCTTAGTTGTAAATAATTCAAGCCTGGAGGTGGAGAGAAAGAAGGATTCAAAGTATGCAGCAAGACGAGCTATTGCTGACAAGCACAAGGCCTCAAATTTTCCAGCCTTACTTTTGAGAATTGGTTCCTGGGAGGTAATGCATAAGAATTAACAATCAAGATTATATACAAATTCATTAGTCTTGTCAGGAGTTAAATGCTTTCGTTCACTGATCAAGTTTTTTGATAGCCACATATGGAAACTCGCGAAATGGTATTAAGTAACTCAGATTAATGACTTTGCATTAACATAAAGATGCTTACGATTCCAGCGCACTTTAAGATACGAAGGTGACTTGGTGGCAAAATGCTATTTTGCAAAGCGTAAGCTTGTTTGGGAAGTCTTGGAGGGTGGTCTGAAGAGCAAGATAGAGATTCAGTGGTCAGAAATAACCTATTTGAAGGCCGGTTTTCCGAACAATGAACCTGCCACCCTAGAGGTTGAAGTAAGTATATGGGTTTGTTTCTTTTTCGTGTCTGAATGAAGCGGTGCTAAAGTGCAGGTCTTTTTTATCAATCTAAAGCAGCATCTTTTCTTCTGTCTCATATAGGTATCGAGACCTCCACTATTCTTTAGGGAGACAGATCCTCAGCCAAGAAAGCACACTGTTTGGCAGGCTACTTCTGACTTTACAGGAGGGCAAGCATCTATACGCAGGTCAGTAATTCAAGTGACGTTTTGGGCTTCATTTATTTGATTTACAGAGTTTCACTTGTTGAACATGATATGAAATGACAGCCTTATGTAGAACCATGTTTCATGGATGTCGTGGTCATGTTAGCGCATTGACACAAATCCCTTGCATTAAATAGATGTCTACTTTACTCTCCCCCATTTTTAACGACTGTGCATTTACTTTCTTAATGTAAAATGATGAGATATGTTGATCCCACAAGGCATTCATTTCCCAAGGGTTTAACCATTGTAGACATTTCTTTGATGGAATGTTCATGTTTTGATAATGTCAAAGAAGAATTCTATTTCTTCAGTCAATGAGAAGAGAGGTCGCTTCCTTGCATTGAAATGATAGGAGTTCCACCTTTGCAGCAGCTTTAAGGAGGAAATGCAGCTAGAATGGAGAGCCCTTTGTTTGAGGAGCTAGCTAGCATTTAAAAATGCTTATTTACAATCTCAACACTAAGCTTGCACAGAATATGTTACAAGTATTATACTAATAGCAAGTTGCAATAAAAAAATAACATTGTTGAGAGCTTAATTGTTACACAAACTCTGAAATTGGGAAATCAGCCAATTCATTATTCAGTGCTTGGAATGTAAATCCCATCTGCATAAAATGCCAATCCACCACAAAGATAGTTGAATCTCCTCATGCAGGTCTGTTGAAATTCAACATTAGACATATCTAACTTCTCTTACATGCTACAGACTGGTATCCCTTCTTCTACTTAACTATTCCTACAAGCTATGGCTTGGGAGGATGTACCGATCCTTAACTAGCTATGGGATATGAGGCATTTGCCAATTTGATAGTACACCTAACCTGGTAATAACTGTACAGAGCACATTATTATCTTGCYTAGTATGAATTTTACGAGATGTAACTATAGATTAACACTGTGATGTAGAATCCYAGRGAGTTGATTATAGGATAATGTCTCTCATATGTTGCAAAACATATGCAATAAGAATCTGTTCAGGATTGTTAGTCATGATTGTCATTGCATTTTGTATGATTTTTTCAAGCAGAAGAGGATGAATTGTYGTAATCTCTGTACAATTTCGTTGGATCTTAATTGATTCTGCAGCTTCTGTTTTATATTAAGCCAAACAAAATCGCATTTTTATGTTTTGCAGAAGACATTTGTTGCAGTTTGCTGAAGGAATACTTGAGARACATTATGAGAAACTTTTACAATGTGATGATCGGTTAAACTTGCTAAGTAAGGAAGGCATCATGCATGGGGATTCCCCATATTTTGATTCTAGTGGTGCAGTATTTCAAGATCAGAATGAACAGAGTTGTAACACTGCAGCATGTGAGCATAAATCTCATTTCTTTCAACAGTTTGATTATTCGAAAAGTAGCTATCTGCCACCTTTCTCGAGTCTTCCAGGTACAGGATTTACTAGGGTTTCACCACCTTTCTCGAGTCTTCCAGGTGCAGGAACTCCTAGGGTTTCACCACCTTTCTCGAGTCTTCCAGGTGCAGGAACCTCTAGGGTTTCACCACTGGTCACAAAACTTGAACCTCTTGAATTGGATGGCAGGGTTTTGGATGCTGCACCACAGGACACACCTTCACCCTGCTCAGGTACTTATGATTTTTTTTGTTTGTCTTTCTGTCATTCTTTAATGGGCTTGTTATGTCTGCTTTCAAACAGCAGCTCTAGTGTATTTAAAAACTTTTATAGAAGCTACGGATTTTTGAGAATACATATTCATTACATTATTGTATCTATAAGATGAACTTAAAAGTAGTGACATTTTGATAAATTCAGTAATGGACTCACGGGCTACTGAAGAAAGTGGAATCAGTGATGCTGATGACCTTCATGTGAATGTGACTGCTAAACGCAACCAAATGATATTTGCAGCATCCTATGGTGGTTTGGGAAATAAAGGCTCTGATTTGCTATCATTGAAATCCATGGATACTTTAGTAAACTGTACAGTTTCTCGCTTAGCAGAGAAGAAGTTCTCTCACAATTTAGTTCCAACTGGTGAAGAGACCTGGCAAGAAAATAAAAAGATATTTGATGATATTGCACACTCACAGGCCACTGAAGAAAGTGGAATCAGTGATGCTGATGGCCTTAATGTGAATGTGACCGCTAATCACAACCAAATGATATTTGCAGCACCCTATGGGGGTTTGGGAAATCAAGACTCTGATTTGCTTTCACTGAAATCCATGGATACTTTAGTAAACCATACAGTTTCTTGCTTATCAGAGAAGAAGTTCTCTCACAATTCAGTTCCAACTGGTGAAGAGACCTGGCAAGCAAATAAAAACATATTTGATGAAATTGCACAACATTTGCTAAGTGATTCGTTCTCATCAGTTGCATGTGATGAGCAACAGGTTATGGCACGTGTCAATTCAATGTATTCTCTTATAGATAAAGATGTTTCTGCAGCACATGCATCCATTGGGAATACTAAAAGTCTAGAAAATTCAGGGGCAGGTTATGGTCTAGGGAGGCTAGTGAAAGGAGAAGATGATGGACAAGTTTGTAAGAGAAATGATGATATGACAGAAGAAGTTTTGAGTAGGGATGACAGAATTGACTGTCAAGTGAATGCAATGGAAGATGGTTACATGCATTGTAAACGATCTACAGGGATTCCCAGGCAAGATTCATTAGGAGATTTGCTAGTGGATATTCCTGGAATTGCATCTTTTCCTCGGCTTTTTGTTGATTCTTCTGGTGAATTCATCACAAGTGCTGAGCAACCTGAAACAGCTGGATGGAACCCTTTTCAATGAAATGTGATTGCTCATGGTGACAGCTAGATATCAATTGCTGGGATCTTGTATTTGTACTTCTTATAGGCTGTAATTGAAACATTGGTTCAGAGAACTGCAGGGTCCTGAATCTTTTTGGGTTGAGTAACATCAAGCATTATGTTGATAAATTTCTCTTGGAAGCATGGTCTATTATTTGGGAACACAGTATTTGGATTTCAGACTACATGAAAGTAAGGAAATGGTGTCATAAATTCTGATTTGATGTAAATGCACATCTCAATCTATGAGTACTTGAATCAATAAAATTCTAGTCCTTGCAATTCCAAGGGATGGAAAACTATTCAAACTGTTGGATTTTTCAGGGAGTCTTGTTTTGCTTGTCTATGACTCAGGTTAGCTGTTATGAACTTTGCAATGAATTATGCAAAGGTGAGTGCATGGTTTAAGATTTGATTTTTTTTCTCCCTTGAGGTATTGACATGGGTTCAGCTTTTGTTTTTGATTCATAAATATATGGGAGGTAACCCAAGTCAAATTTAAATATATTTGATTTGATATTGAACTGCTGGAGATTGTAGAGAACTTCATAAGCAGCGGGTGTCTTTTTGGCATTTTCTATGATTACTCTGAATTTGTGATCTAATTTGTAATTATCTTGAGAGGCAATGATATAATTATCTTAAGAAGCAATCCAAGCAATGCTAACCGGTTAATTTAATTCCTTTATAATCTGTAGAGACATGCATAACTATTAAGTTTATCCAGTCATAGGACACAGGTTGCAGTGCTGGTCATATTTTGTATGTTATTTTGTTTTGCTTGTTAGGATTTATTTAGCTAAATTCCATGTACACTTTGAATAGTGTCTGTCCCATTATGAGAGGGATGAGAGAGTGCACTTGTTAAGATCCTTCTGATTAACATGGCAAGGTCCTCCCATAAAAGGGTTGTGTTATGAAGGTTGGACCACTTATCAATGTCTTGTTGATGTTGGTGTCAACTTGTGTGATCTATTTATCCTGTACATGTTATTTGTTAGGATGTGAAGTATTGTCCTGATTTTAGTGAGCCTATTTCTTTGAATGCTTGTCATGATAATTGACATTGCAATGTTGTAGTTAACTTGCTTCTTCTTCGAATGCTTATCATTGTAACTAGCATTGTCATGTTGGTCACACTGATCACCAAAGACTTGGTGTGCTGTTTGAGCTTGGGCAATTTCTTAATTAGAAACACTGTCACAAGGCAACTGCTATGAACGGCAATTGACTATACAAAAGCAATAATTCAACATTGAAGGTGTGGAAGTTATTTAAATAGCGAAGGTGCATAAATTATTTAAATAATATGTGAGTAAAATATGGGACAAAGACTAGTTTTATGTGTGCGCGGAAATATAGAGAACCAATGTATTTTCATAATACAATAAACAATGATAGGCATAATAATAATACACGACAACAAATTAGGAGTTTAAGTGTGGTATGGATAGATGTATAACTTATTTGTGTTGATTATAAAATGAATCATAAACCAAAGAGTGCAAACCAAAACATCAATCATGATACAAACGTAAATGTTATTCATGACAAATGAGCTGCAAAATTCGCAAGGATCAAAACATTGTGAGAAAGTCGTGACTGTAGTTGTGTGAAAGAACATTTGTGTATGCTCAACATTGCAAAGAGTACAATCTAAAAGAGAGAGAACTAAAAGAGAGAGAACTATCTGAATGCTATATGCATATATTGATGTGTAGGGACTATCTGAATGCTATGCTATCCCATAACTTGCTTGAATGAATTTGAATTTGAATTTATGATTGTCAATGTACATATTTATACAAGATGAAGAGAGATATCGTGATTGAGAGAGGCAGTGCCTAGGGTTGCTCTTGTGCATATTGATAATCATCTTGGGTCATTGAAATTAGGTTGGTCACGCTGCATCTGACCTTGATCAAACTTGATCACCCATTCGGGTAGGCATGTTGACCCTTTGGGCTATGACATGTCACTGTCATTAATATATAAGTTGTTGCTAAGGTGGCACACTAAATCATGTTTGAACTCTACTAATTTAACACCATGTGGATCAATTGGAAAAGTTAAGATCACAAACACACTAAAGATTAACTTGTGTCTACAATTGCGAGTTCAAGCATGCTGAGGGATAGGCGTTGGTTGTTTTCCAAGCTAGCACAATGAGTCTTAGAGAAAGTCTTGTGCACTGTTGTGTTGGCATGCTAAAGGATAAAAGAGGATTTTCTTGGACCAAAAGCACATTGATGCATAAATCAATGCTCTACCATGAGTAGCATTGGTTCCCTCTGCATTAAGATAGAAGGGGAAATTCTTATCACATACTAATCCTCCATTGAATAAGAAATCTAACAATAGATGAGAAAATTCTATTGCACTTGTTCAAGTGTGCAAAACTTGATCAATGCAAGGGATTGACCTTCATTGAAAAGTTTTGTGATCTTGTAGTGAATATGTTGATCAATAAGTGTCATTGCACTATACTCGACTAAAGACTCATGCATTATGGTTGTTTACTAAAGAACTTGTAGATTAGAAGGTTGTGGTTGAACTCAAATATCATCCAACATGACTATTATGCATGCCTAATAATATTGCAATCTTTTACAAAAGTTGCATTGGTGATCTTTGGAGGAACTTCTAGAGTTTTATAACACCAAACCCTAGTGATTAAGAGCACCTTTTGTCCTTGCACTTGATAGACACCATGTGATTCTTGTTACCCCCTCATATCTAGGGGTAACTAGAGGAGTTTTTTTCTCCTATGATCCACATTACAAACAACAGTTCCATAGATGGCAACCACGTTTCTCCACAGAGAGATGGCTGATGATGCTTCCCCATGTTGCTCATCTCACTCTCACTTGATGACTATGGTTCTTGACATATATGAGGTAACTTGTTTCAATGCTTCATATTAAGTGTTAATGCCTTATGTACTTGTTATGACAATAGTGATCAAGTGGTTCATTGAGATAATGGATCATGATGCTCTAAATTTGTGCCTTTTCCCTTGTTTTGCCTTGGTGGTCATCATCCCCTCCTCAATAATTGCTATCACTCTTGGGTAGAGTTGTACTACTGGGGAGATTTGATAGTGGCCATATCCTGATCCATGCATAACATTCTCTTTCTTAATCTTTGTTGTCCCCGCTTTTGAGTTGGTGGACATATGTCACACATGTAGGTTCATGCTTCATAATCGCATGAATGCTTGGGGTTGATGCAACTATATATATATATATATATATATGGAAAATAGCAAAGTGCTAAAATCAAAATGCAAATAAAATGGAAAAAAAAGAAATCGATTAGAAAAAACCAAAGAAAAACAAATCATGAGCAATGCCCCCTCGCTATGAGGCCATCACTCCAAGTCCTATGCAATGAATATCTAAAAAAGGACTACATGAAATTCAAAAGCCAAAAAAGGTTAAATGAATAAAGAAAAAGGTGAATAGGGATTTGGAAAGACACAATGCCGAGGAAAGGGCAACTCATTGCACAAACACTCCCTCATATGAAGGCACTCATGTGGATGAGTGTCTTACACAACCTCACATGACTATTCATGCCACTCATGAAGTTAAGCCCCACTCTATACCATCTATCATAACACATACTCCTTGATGGATTTCTTTGGAAATACTTCTCCTCTTGGGTATTGACACATGTAATAGGGGCTAACCATAACCCTCCCATACCTAAACTTGACAAATGGTGTGAATTCTATGAGTCACTGTGAAGTTTGAAGATGAGCTTAATGAGATCCACCTAATGGCATTTACATTTGACATGACTCACTTATGTTGTATTGGACTTGTGTACATGCCTTTGGGTTGATACATTTGTTCACATGACCCCCCTCCTTGGACAATGTATTTTGCATGGCTATTGACTTGGATTGAGTTGTGTTCCTTTGGAGGATGTTGAGGGGCTACTTGCACATTTTATGCAGGACATCCCACCTACTTTTGAGAGGTCAATCCACTTCTTTGGAGGACGTTGGACCTTTGGAGGACATTGCACCCTTGTTGAGATGTCCTAGCACATTGTTGGAGATGACATGGCACCTTTTGATGAGACATTGCACCTTTTGAGATGATAAGTCAATTGGCGATGAAATGTTGCATCTCTTGGAGGGAAAATTTCACTTTTTGAGCCACCACACACCACTTTGGAGTGAGTCGTCCATGCTTGGAGATCATTCATGCTACATGTGTGGCCTTTATCATAACTTTATAAGGGACAATTTTTCATTAGAGCACTTTTACTTCACTTTGGGAGCATCGTTGGGGGTCTTGTCGACCTATACACTCTTGTATCATTTTCTTTTTTTATGTATTGTGGCCTTATCTTTAGAGTTTGTAAAGAGATAAAGGAAATTTTATATTTTCTTAGGGATTTGCTAGGAAACTATTGTTATTGTAATGAGAAGGGTGCTAGATATCTCATATAAATAAGAGATTCACTTCTCATGATCATTGCTACTAGTGGAGAACTACTACTAATTGTCTACTATTTCTCTTCTCTAAAATCAATATGGATGGATAGTTAAAGTGACTTCTTGTGGAGATTGTCTTGTGGATTGCTTTACAACTTTATGGATGCTCATGGCCAAGGTTTTGAAAATTGAAAGGTTTCTTGAGTAAGTGGTCTCACTTTATCTTGTGGATTTTGTTTATGAATGATTATAAGTGTAATTGTGCTTCTCTAGTGGTGGTTGTGCATTCTTTTCATATTTTTCTTGAAAAAATCCCTCTTTTCAGAGCTCTTAGAAGATTACTAGTGGAGTGCCTTCCCTTGAATCATCTTTATGTTTTGTAAGGAACTAGGAGGACTTCTAGGGTTTGTAGTGGACAATTCTAGATATCACCCAAGATCTACTTACATCTCCTCAACATAGTCCTTAATTAACCCCATATGCCCCCCAAAATATAGTAGGCACTAGTATTCTCCCTTTTAGTCAATCTAAAATTCAAAAATTCAATTTTTATCTTTGTTTTAGGGTAAATGTAGGGTTTGTTTAACATACATTTAATTTTCAGCCATAAAAAACTATAGACATGTAGGGTTTTCTTGCATAATTTAGACCTAAAATTTTAGGGTTTTCTTGCATGTTTTTGACCTAAAATCATCTCTCTTGAAAAATCATC
>JASDQU010949772.1:5075-19683 GCA_032191745.1 Picea mariana | reverse complement strand
GAGATCAAAGATGTAACTCTAGTCCTCTGTGCTCACCCTAAAATAAGAGCCACCCTGAATATACAAGTCATTGATATGCCTATTAGTAACTATTCAATCATTTTGGGTAGAGACTGGCAGGCCCTAACTGATGGTTACCTATTAATAGATGGTTCAAATTTATCCATCCCTAAGAATGAAAATAATATTATTGTCCTAAGGGAAGGAAGGATTTCACCTTACATTGAAAGTGTTCTTCAACCTAATGTAAATTATGTTAAGGAGGACATTGGTGTCTATTCAATCTTTGTTCATGAAGATGACATGGTTCTTGAACTAACTGATTATGATGACGGTTTGTGGCATATGCACTTTGATGGTGCATGTTCAAATGAAGGTAATGAGGCATGTATTATATTATACTCTCTTGTAGGCAAAATTCACAATTTTTCCTATAGATTAGAATTTTCCTGTACGAACAATGTTGTTGAGTTTGAAGCCTTACTGTTAGGCATTGGAAATGCTTATAATCTTGGATGTGGTCATCTTATTGCTTTTGGTGATTCGGAACTTGTTGTGAATTTAGTCAAGAAAATCTATAATCCCAACAACAAGTCACTTAAAAGATACACCCAATCTATTTGGGCATTAATCTCAAATCTATTGTCTTTCAACATCACTCATATTAAAAGAGAACTTAATTTTATGGCTGACAAGTTAGTTGTTTTTGTAGATTCACCTATAAGGCAGTTGTTACCTCAAAGACCAGATTGTACATTTTTGTCTCTTTACCGACCTCGTATTCCTGACAACATAGAATCTTGGCAAGTTTTTCCAAATGATGAAGGCATATGTGCCTTCTTACAGAATGAACCTTACAAGCCTAAAGAGATACTTTCCCTTGAAAACGATAAACTTCCTAAAGGCTTAACTCCTCTTGAGAGTTCATTCTTAATGAGTGATGTAAGCAATAAAGAAAATAATAAAGAAGAGGAGTCTAAAAGAAAATTTGGGGATACCATCCCCATGAACATTGAAACCCCCGAATCCCCAAAGATTATTAAAATAGGTGCTCAATGTTCTGATGAAGAAAAGAAGAAGTTCATGGACTTGTTCCAATAATTTCATGATGTTTTTGCCTGGTCTTATGAGGATCTTCGTGGTTTTGATCCTAAAATTATACAGCATGYCATTCCTATTAAGGAAGGGGAAAAGMCAGTTAGGAAAAAACAGAGACATGTGAATCCTACACTTGCAACTACAATAAAAAAAGAAGTGGACAAACCCCTGAATGCTCATATGATATTTCCAGTTAAGTATTTTGGATGGGTATCAAATCTTGTTCCCTTTCAGAAGAAAACATGTCAGATTAGGATTTGTGTTGATTTTCGTGCTCTAAATAGAGAAAGTGTAAAAGACAACTTTCCACTTCCTAACATGGAAATGATCTTACAATAAGTTGTAGGATAAAAAATTAYGTCCTTACTTGATGGTTTTTTTGGTTATAATCAAATTAAAGTCAAGAGGATCGATAAATATAAAACCACATTTACAACCCGTTGGGGCACCTTTGACTATGGATGAATGTTGTTTGGCTTGTCTAATGCATGTGCCACTTTACAAAGAGATATGCATTTAKCTTTTGAMAATCTAATCGGTAAGATAATTCATGTTTATCTTGATGATTTAACAGTTTATTCCAAAACTCGATCAGATCATTTTAATCATCTTCGAAAACTCTTCATACAATGTAGAAAATTTGGCATTTCTTTGAATCCTTCAAAGTCTGTTTTCGGTGTCACCCAAGGTAAAATTCTCAGTCATATTGTTTCAAATTCAAGAATAAGAATAGATCCTGAGAGGGTGTCCACAATCCTAAATCTCCTTGCCCGTACATCTAAGAAAAAAATTCAAGCTTTTGTAGGCACTATAAACTTTGTTCGAAGATTTGTTCTTGATTTTGTTGTCATAGTTAAACCAATCCATAGTATGATAAAATAAGATCATCCTTTCTCCTTGATAGATGATGTCGAAAAGGATTTCATAAAGATCAAGAAAGAAATCAGTTTGACACCAATTTTGGCAAAACCAAACTTCATTATATATGAATGCTATAGAAGAAGCAACTTTTGCGATGCTTATGCAAAATGATGATCAAAAAAATGAAAAACATGTAGCTTAAATGATTCAAATCTTATCTAATGATGAAATCAAATATTATTACATTAATAAGCATGCTTTCTCTCTTGTTAAAGATATAGAAAAATTTCACCATTTTATTCTAGGAAAGCACACACAGGTAAAAGTCTCTTGGCCTGTTGTCAAGTTTTTACTTTCACAAACACATCTTTCAAGTAAGTTTGCATATTGTCTTGCAAAATTCCAAGAGAACGATTTGACAATAATGATATCCAAAACAATCAAGGGATGTGACTTATCCCTTCACTTAGCTCAACATCCTGAACAAAGTGAATTTTCTGAAGACGAAGATAGTCCGCTACCAACATTGTTCTATATTGAAAACCAAAATCTGAATCTTTCTGAACATCCCTGGTGCAAAGATCTCATTCATTACTTGAAATTTCAAAGATGTCAAAACCACTTGAACCCTCATCAACGAAGGAGGCTTCATCTTGAATATTCTAAGTACCTCATTTTAGGAGACTCTTTGTTTAGAAGGTCTATTGATGGGTTTTTTCTACGATGCATAGATGATAATGCAACCCAAAAAATATTAAATGGGATTCACATATCAACAACATCTATTGTTCATATTGGTGGTCATTTTTTGCCAAGGCCATTGCCTTTAAAATCCATAGGACTGGTTATTACTGGCCATCCATTTTTAGAGATTCATATGAATTTACAAGGGCTTGTAATAAATGCCAAAAGTTCATTGGTAGAGAACATTTCTCTGCCATGCCCTTACAGCCTGTCCTTCCTGATTTTCCCTTTTCTAAATGGGGTTTAGATTTCATTGGTCCTATTAACCCATCATCTTTGGTAGGCCATGTTTATATATTAACAACTAAAAATTAATTCACAAAGTGGGTTGAAGCCATACCTCTTAGACAT
Source organism: Picea mariana (assembly GCA_032191745.1). Classification (NCBI taxonomy): domain Eukaryota; kingdom Viridiplantae; phylum Streptophyta; class Pinopsida; order Pinales; family Pinaceae; genus Picea; species Picea mariana. Next base: position 16,629 of record JASDQU010949772.1, on the reverse strand, counting down.
ACTCAAGATGAACATGATATCTCTTTCTTGGAATCTAATATATTTTCTTGGTTTGGTCTTCCCCACAAAATCATTTCAGATAAGGACCCACTTCCATCTCTACAAAGCTTACTCAGTTTCTTATTAAGTTTGGTGTCAAACACTTCACTTCCTCTACCTATTACCCTCAAGGAAATGGGCAAGCTAAGTCAACTAACAAGAATATGGTCAAGATATTGAAAAAGATTATAGAAGATAAGCCTCGTCGGTGGCACATACTTCTTACTTATGCACTTTGGGCAAATCGTACTACTACCAAGTCTAGCACATGTCATACCCCATTTCAACTATTGTACAATCAAGAAGTTATTATGTCAATTGAACTAGAACTTACTTCTTTACGTTTGGCATTACAAGCTGAAGAACTGAATTCAAAAGATATATATCAGAGAATGAATTCCTTACTCGCTTTAGAATAAAAGAGAAGTCGTGCTCTAAATATTTTAAAGAGAAGGCAACGTATAATTAAGAAATATTTCAATAAAAAAAACTAAATCTGGTGATTTTAAGATTGATGAGAAAGTGTTACTTTGGGATTCATCTCATGCTGAGAGAGGAAGACATTCCAAGTTTTAGAAATTATGGCTAGGTACATTCAAAATTGCCTCTACCCTTGGTACCAATTCTTATTTATTAAAGGATATGAATGAGTGATTATTTTCTTACAGTACTAATGGTTCGCATCTTAAGCACTATGTCTAACCAAGTTGATTATTGATTGAGATCCAGTGCTTTGTAAATACTTTGCTTTTATGTACATAGTTGTTTTATTTGCTTTTGAGTGTAGTTTGTCATTTTATTTATCATCATGGTTTTCTTTTTTTGGTTTGAAGCCCTTTTGTTGAGACATAGTCAACTCGATCAGTCGAGTCACTAGATAGATCATTGTTTGCAAATATGTCCCTGTACATGGACAGGGCCAAATTCGAGCCTGAAAACTTATTGAACATCATGATTTTTATATTGAAAAAATATTTTAACATTATGAGTTTATGTTGTAAAATTATTTTGAATAATAAGTAAAAGATAATGAAAACTAAATAACTCCGCTCATTTTCATATTAAAAAAGAAAATTATAGCTAAATAAATAATGTGAAAACTTATTAAACGTAATGAGTTTCATATTGATTTTTTTTAACCATCATAGTAAGTTTTATATTGTAAAATGATTTGAATATTAAATGAAAAATAATGACAGGTAAATAACTTCACTCTTTTTTACACTAAATTAAAGAGAATGACACCTAAATAATGTGAAAACTTAATAAATAACATGAGTTTTATATTTTAAAATGATCTAAATAATAAATAATTGTTATGGGCTTGTCCCTGTACATGGACATGGCCGAATTAACTAAATAACTCTGCTCATTTTCATATTAAAAAATAAAACTATAGCTAAATAAATAATGTGAAAACTTATTAAACATCATGAGTTTCATATTGATTTTTATTTAACCATCATAATAAGTTTTATATTGTAAAATGATTTGAATATTAAATGAAAAAAAATGATAGGTAAATAACTTCACACTTTTTTACACTAAATTATAGAGAATGACACCTAAATAATGTGAAAACTTAATACATAACATGAGTTTTATATTTTAAAATGATCTAAATAGTAAATAGTTCTTACAGGCCTGTCCTTGTACATGGATATGGCCAATTCGGCCATGTTCCTATACAAGGATAGGCTTTAATTCATACTTGTCCATGGATAGGCCCAAATTCCGGTATGTCCATGTACATGGGCATGGAGCACTAGCATTTTGTTTAGCAACGTGTTGTGTTTTATAACACACCAAGAATGGGGTGTCTAGGAAGATGCACCACTATGATTATTTTTCAAAATTTGGCGCGGTGTGGTTATGTAAATAGAACTGGTGGGTTTTTTAATAGTGTATGCATTTCTAGCAGTGCAACCTGTAAATTTACAGGACACACTGGCTTGTGGGGTGAGTCAAATTGTTCAAGCACATTGTGCGGAATTAAAAATAAAAAATAAAAAAAATGAACAAATTTTAGGCCAATTTCAAATTTTAATCCAATGGAAATGCAAATAAGAAGGTAATAAACAATTTACCTTGGCTCTTCTGTCCACCGTAAAGAAGAAATAAAAATTTGTGGTATTTTTCAAAATTTGGAAATGTGTGGAATCTGCCAATGGAGCTATCAAATTGACTGTAGAGAACTGCAAATGGGGAAGCCTTGGAAATAAAGTGAGCATTGGAAATTACCAAACCAATTTTTATGTTACCCTATCTCGGTGTGCCAGACAACAATTATACACACTAGGTTGCCATGTGTATGCACACTAGGGCACATTTTTCAGTGCTTATATTTTTTTGTTTATAACGGATAACAATATGACTTATTAGTTAATAGCCAAGGAGTTAGTCTTATGTGCACATCGAGTCATATTGACGTTATAGGCGCACCAATAAAAAACCTTCGCAAAAACCTCCAACTACCCACCTCCTCTAACAACATTTTCTACAAACAGAAAAGGAATAAATTTTTGGGGGAGGTTCCATAAAACCCTCCACTACAAGGTGTTCTCATTCTAGTGTTAATCATTGGTCACTAAAACATTATCTTCTTTGACCATGTATGGGCCTACACCCAGTTGCCCCCATATTACAATATCACTACCCACTTTATACTAGATTTCCCAACCACTCAACACTGTCTTCAAGGTTTTCAAAGTGTCCTCTGGTATTCCTAGTTTTTAAAACTCTCTGGATTTCTGAATTTTCCATTTCCTATTCTCCATCCTCTACCTTTTCACACTAATAATTATTGAAATGGATTTAATTAAGAGAGTTTAGTAAGCTTCTAGCCTCCCAATGAGGGGCACACAATGTCATTTTAAGGCGTTTTTGTTTTCATTAATCCTACCAAAAAGGGTTGAGGTCCTCAATCAAAATTCCCAAAAACATTGCGCTTGCACTAAACCTTTGTTTTCTCATGCATTATTCCAGGTCATAAATCTTGGATGAGTTCCAAGATCCATTTGTATAAGAACATCTTTTACTATATATGAGACATATTTGACTCTCCGTGGTTATCTTCATCACTCTTATTTACCTTTTATCCATCTCCACCAAAATTTCCCTGCGAGAGAGATTTACTCATTATTTGGAGGTCCTTGGTTCCTACCCCTCTTAAGTACTTAGGAATACATTTATTTTCCCATGCCATCAAATCCCATTTCCTTTCTTTTTTATAGCCTTCCCAAAGAAATTCATCTTGGATTCCTTTGATAGTGTTGATGATCTTAGAGGGGTATATGCTAACACCGAGAAGAGATACAAAGGCATTTTTCCTATAAATAAATTTTATGAGAAGAACCTTCCCTGGTAAGGAAATAAACTAAAAGGTATAACTATTTAATTTCTACTCCAAATTTGTTAGGACATCCTCTTATGAGATATTTCTTTATAGCATTCTCCACAACGGAGCACCAAGCTATTTAAAGGGGAGAAAGTCTCTTTGGAAACTTATAATTCAAACATTATTATTGTAAATATTTATGGGAGTATTAAAGTAGAATATTAGAGATTTACCTTGGATAATGAGAATGCTAATATCTTTAGACAAATTGAAAGCAAGAGTGGAAGAGTCCTTAACCATAAGGAAAAGGAAGACATAAGATACACAATTTTTTACCTAGTTTATCCATTCTTCACTAAAACAAAAGGTCCATAAACCTTTCACCTAAATCTCTCAATTGAGTCAATCAAATGCTTTGGACATATCTAGCTTGATTAACTTTTGTTGTGATGAGAGACATAATTATTTTGTAAATCATGTTACAAGGGGAAATTAGTCTCAATTTGTCCACTAAATGGTTTTTTTCTTCTTTTGGGATGAGAGTGAGGAATGTTAGTTTCTTTCTTTTTTTGGGATGAAAGTGAGGAATCTTGAGTTGAAACCTTGAAGGATTCCATCTGGAAAAATTATATTGTAAATCTCTATCCAACATAGGTATTTATTTGATGTGTGCTTTACTTCCTTTGCATTCTACTCCAACTTGTTAATAATATATTAAATTAAATTATGTGATTTTCTAAATTTAATCTATCTAATTTTATTGATATATTTTAATTTTTTTCAATAATAATGTTTTTATATTAAATATTCATAACAAATAGAATTAAGCCAAAATTTAAGAAGGAAGCATAAAATTAAATACATTATAGATTATTTAAGAAATAATTTGAATGTATTTTCAATATTATTTTTATTTTTATTTAAGAAATAATTTGAATGTATTTTCAATATTTTTATTAGTTATTTATTTGAATGATATTTAAATATATATTTTTTTTTAAATATAAGTTTTTAGTGAATTTTATATCATTATTTATCATTCAAATTGAATTGGTAAATGATATTTTTTTAATTCAAAATTATTTTAACTATTTTCTTATTTTTTTAAATGTAAATTATCAAATTTGATTATTAAAATTTGAAATGGTTAATTGAATTGATTAATGATATTTTTTAAGAGTCAAAATTGAAAAATTGTCATTTTTAAATAAAAATTATCATAAGTCATATAAGTATTCTCTTCAAAACTAAAACTAAACATGAATTTAAAAATAATTATTAGAATTTTTTTTTAAATTGATAATTAAGAAAAAAACATTGCATAAAAAATGGTATAAAGGATTTTAAGGTAGTGTAACAAAAGTGAACTATCAATCATAGGTATCATTTAATATTGAATGGAATAAAGATGAAATTGTGTATAATGTGATCATAATACTTATCCATCCTTATGAGATAGAAAAATTAAGTAAACAAGGGAAATAGTTGCTACTAGTCCCTCCCTAACATATAATTATAGTTTTAAATTCTAATTTCTTGATTAAGATGATGAAGAGGGTTTACTTTTCATGGTTGAGATTTGTCCTATATTATTTTCATATTATAAATATAAATATCTATGCATACCAAACAAAAATATAAATCTAAAAATTTAACAAAAAAGAATTAATACATTTAATTTTCATCCACATGAATAAGTATGATATTACTCATTTGGAAGATGAAATTGCCTATGACTACCTTGAATAATTTAATTTGACAATTCTTTCTAATATACTTTACTTCCCATATTTAAGTTCTCTGTTTTTGGACATTTTCTTTGCACAACGTTATAAGAAACAACAACAACATAAACAAGTGCTGCATGGTAGCGAAGTCCCTGCCAGGTTGGGATGGGAGTAAATGTGAGGTAGTAGAGACACGTGGGTAGAAAGTTGAAGTAGATGTGGTTTGCATGCAGAACATAGTAAAGTAAATATATAGTTTTATACATATGAAATATGTACTTTTATACATACGAAATATGTACTTGTATAAAGTATATATTTAGATTTATACATATGAAATTTGTACTTTTATAAAGAATGGGGATGAGATTTTATAGAGCATGCATAGAGCCCTCATTACATACTTAGCCAGTTTTTGGATCGCGGGTTCTCAGGGTGGCGGGTTCAAATTTGGGCCTCTTATGTTCCGTGGCCTACAAATAGCACCGATAGTTCCGCGATATACAAAATGGTAGGCGGAGTGGCGAACTATAGAAATTTATCAGAAATTAATAATGTCAGTTATACAATAGAATAGTAATAAGGTCTATTACATAGGTTCGTGGAGAAAAACACCAAAAAATTAGCATTGTCGAACTATTTTGCTTTAAAACTAAGGCTTTTCTTGGACAAAAAAAATATAGCATTGCCGAATTGGTTTTCTTTGCACACATTTTACAGAGCATGGATGGAGCGGTCATTCCATACTTAGTCAGTTTTTGGATCCCAGGTTCTCGGGCTGTCGGTTTCAAAAATGGGCCTATGTTGTTCTGTGCCCTATACAAATTGACAAGCAGGCTTGCGAACTATACAAACTTATTATAAAATAAATAATTTCTATTACATATCTCTGGAAATTACATCAACATTTAAAACATCAACGTCGTTGAAGACCAAAACATTAGCATACAATAGGAATTTTACACCCAACAATTCTGTCATACACATGAGACAGTAATTTATAGAAAATTATAACATTGTACGGAGATTTATAGTAATTTGTATAATGCTATAAAATTTCATACATTTTGTACTGAACAATTATGGAGTTGTGGGTTGGTGGAGTCCCGGGTTCACACTTTTCATGTCCAGTGTGTTACGTGATATACATTTTGCACGAAAGACTTCCGTCATATACATTTTGCAGCAAACAATTATGTGATATACATGACACAGAGCAATTTATAGAATATTATAATGTTGTATGGAGATTTAAAGTAATTTATATAATGCTATAACATGTCTTAGTTAATGAATAGTATAAGAATTTTTTTAAATTTTATTGAATAATTTGTTTTTATAAGTAAGATTGTATAAAAGTCTATCAAAATGAAGGAGTACAGAGAATTTCCATGGTTTCAAGCTGTAAATACTAAGTTGCCCTAGGGGAAAACCAGCTCAGCCAGCCAAACTGCTTCATAACTTAAGTGTAGATTGTCACTAATGCAAAAAGAGTTCAAAATTCTGGCTCATAAGGGTGGGCACTAGAACTGTGGAATGTGTAGATAGCCTAATTATAATAACCATGGACAAATGCATGAAAGTTCGGCATGCACATGACAAAACAATAGAGATCACTGGTATGGGTTGTAGTGCGGCGACGCAGCCATGCAAAAGGCACGAAATGTTGTGTCCCCGAGAGGAGGAAACTCCTCCTGGACTGGTGTGCGGTCCAGCTGCATAGCATTTTCTGTCTCTGATGGCAGGTGCTCTTCCTTCTGGACGTCCTCTGGGTGTGATGGAAGCCTCTGGTCCTCACAGTCTATGTCTACGTGGACCAAATTTTCTAGTGGCAACACTGGTGCCGAGGTTGCTACTGCTTGGGATGTTGTTGATTGGCCTACCTCTGGTGTGAGGAGATGAGCACCTTGTAACGCAAAGAGCAATTTCAGGAGTCGAGAGGCTTTGTCATCCAGGATCTGTAAGCGGAACCAGAGGTCATCCATGTCCCGACGTAGGTCGAATACCAGAATATGCACCAGTGAAAGGCCTGTTTTCCACTCGCATTCTAGGTCAGCGTTGGAACCCGATCGAGATTGGGGCTTTCGTCACGAATTTTGACTGGCTTCCGGACCATCCATCTAAAATTGGGTGTCATGAAGCTGGTTCTGAAGCGACTGGGTGGCCGGAGAGTTGGGAGGGGCCAAAGGGCCTGGGTGTGAAACAGATGTTGAATTGGCTAAAGGTCCTGGGTTGTTGTTCAATGAGGCCCTTGAGCAGTCCAGCTCCTCCATTTTGTTGGCAAGGGACGTAGGAAGGGGCGGGAGAGATGCAGGAATTTGAGTCAACTGCACCAAGGAGGAGAATGAGGTGGTCGAAGAGGAGGAGGATAATAGGGAGGGAGCAGGCAGGGGATGCAGGACAAGGCGGGGTCGGTTTGGCTAGTAGGTTGGTTAGCCTTTGGACTTCCTTCGTAGCCGGGGCATCTTCGGGATAGTGGGAGAGCGAAAATGTGGTAGGAACAGAGCAGGGCAGGACAAATGTAGAGCAGGGAAAGGTTGGGCAGGAATCTGAGCTTTGAGAAGAAAAAGCAGGAAAGAATGAGCCATCTGGACCCGCGGGAGCAATTGAAATAGGTCAGGTAGCTGGTGAGGTTCCATAAATGGTCGCACACACAGAGTAAAGGCGCAGCGAGGGTGTTGGTTCGTCGAAAGGATGCGAAGGTAGAGCAGGGTGCACTGAGAGTAATGGTGCCATGCCTCGAGCGAGCTGAACTTGAACTAATTAGATAGTTGGGAGTGAGTGGCACGCGGTCGTCACATCGTCGACGCCACGAAGTATCGCTCCAAGATGCTCTGCTCGATGCGTGTGCTCTACTAGCACCCCATCTGCGAGAAAGGGAATAAATGCGAAGGAGTACAGACACGTGGGAAGGAAGCTGAAGTACATGGGTACGTGGGCAAAAAAACAGAGAAAATAGTGGTAATGTGAGTTACATAGGTTTCTTGACAAAAACAGCAAAACAAATTAGCATTCTTGCACACAATAGAAATTGAAATTTATGAAATGAAACGTTCCTGAATAGCATAATTTATACATACAAAATATGTAATTTTACAAGGCAGAGTCTTGATTCAATAGTTAGCGAGCTTTTGGATGGCGGCTTCTCGAGATGTTTTTGTTCTTCTGTGCCCTACAAAAAGCAGGGATAGTTTCACAATTTACAAATTGACAATCGGAGTTGCGAACTATTAGAATCTTAAGGGCATGGTGTCCAAAAAATTTAGCATTTCTGAAGTACTATTCTTTAGATATGTTTTGCATACGGTCATGGAAAAAATACACAGAAATAGTAGTAACACATTGGTGCGGTGAAATTAGGGCTTTGTTGTTTCGTGGCCTACAAATTGCACCCAGAGTTCCACGACATACAATTTGACAATTGGAGTTGTGGACTATTTGATATTTAAGGGCGTACATATGTTACAAAGAAGATCTGCTAGATACCAAATATGTAATTTGAGTAAGTAGATATATATACCATTGTGGTTGTCAGGCTGGCAGGCTGAAAATTGTGCTCCCATAGGTTCGTGGACAAAAGCATAAAAAGACTTCCAATACCGAATTAGTTTTCTTTAAAACAAAGGCACATGAGCTTCATTCCAGGTTGTCAGGGTGGTGGGCTGAAAATTGGGCTATTGTTGTTCCGTCGCCTACAAATAGCACTGAGAGTTCAGCGAAATATAAATTGAGAAGCAGTTTTGCGAACTATTTGAATTTTTGGATCGCGGGTTCTCGGGCTGTCAAGCTGAAAATTGGTTTTTTGTTGTTTTGTGCCCTACAAATAGCACTGAGAGTTCCTCGATATACAAATTGACAAGCAGTCTTGCGAACAATTTGAAATTTTGGATCGCGGGTTCTCGGGCTAGGGGGCTGAAAATTAGCCTTCTGTTGTTCCATGGCCTACAAAAATCAAATATGTAATTTGATGAAGTAGATATATAGAGCATGCACGGAAGCTTCATTCCGGGTTGTCGAGATTGTGGGCTGAAAATTGGGCTTCTATTGTTCTGTGGCCTACAAATACCACCAAGAGTTCTGTGATATACAAATTGACATGCTGCTTTGAGGACTAGAATTTTTGAATGGCAGGTTCTCAATCAGGCGGGCTGAAAATTGGGATTTTGTTGTTCTGTGGACTACAAATAGTCTGTAGAGTTCCGCGATATACAAATTGACAAACAAACTTGTGGACTATTTGAAATTGAAGGTGCTCGTGTCAAACAAGTTTAGCATTCCCGAATTAGTTTTCCTTTTTACATATGTTGCTGGAGTAAAAAAAAAAATAGTATTGACGTCTGTTACATAGGCTGGTGGAGAAAAGTTTGAAACAAATATGATTCCCTAATTAGTTTTCTTTAAAAAAGAGGCTTCTTGACTTAGGAATTTTTTGGATCACGGATTCTCGGGATGGGGACCTGAAAAATGTTCTTTTGTTCTTCCATGTCCTACAAATATCACCGACAATTCCGCGATATACAAATTGATAATCGAACTTGCGGAGTATTTGAATTTTAAGGAGCTCGTGTCCCAAAAATTCATCATTCGCGAATTAGTTTTCTTTACCTAGGTTTTACATAGCTGGTGGAAAGAGGGAAAAAAGTATAGTACCAGTGTCTGTTACATAGGGCGGTGGGCAGAAGGACAAAATAAATAGCATTCCCGAATTAGTTTTCTTTAAAACAGGGGCTCCTCGACACAAGAAATTGAAATTTATGAAATTATAGGTTCCTGCAGACCATAAACTATACATAGAAAATACAGAATTTTTTAAAGTAGACATTTACTTTTATAGATACGAAATATGTACTTTCATAAAGTATGGGGATGAGATTTTATAGAACAACAACGGAGCCCTCATTCTATGTCCTACAAAGAGCAGGCAGAGATATGCAATGTACAAATTGAGAAGCGGGCTTGTAGACTATTTTAATTTTAAGGGCCTTTGTAACAAACATTGTGCAGGACATGTTGCAAAGATGCAAGAAATGACAGTCTCTTTACGTTTGAGTAGAAAGAAAGTAGTGAACACAATTTATGACATTTATATAAAAAGTTAATAAAACGTGTTACATATTGCTGAAAATTTAAAGAAACATATATATATAAGTGAAATCTGATATCTGAAATTTGAGTAAGTGATTTATGTCATAGTCCATTCTGAAAATGAAAAATCTAGGAACACATAAAAGCAGGAGGAAAACTAGCCTTCCCGAATTAGAGCATAGACGGAACCCTCATTCCATACTTAGCCAGTTTTTGGATCGTGGGTTGTCGGGCTAGGGACCTGAAAAGCGGGTTTCTGTTGTTCCATGACCTTCAAATAGCACCGAGAGTTCTGTGATGTACAAATTGATAATGGGACTTGCAGGCTGTTTGAATTTCAAGGGGCTCGTGTCCCAAAAATTTAACATTCAGGAATTACTTTTCTTTACATAGGTTTTACACACGGTGGTGGACAAATGTACAAAAAATATAGTACCAATGTCTGTTACACAGGGTGGTGGACAGGAGGACTAAATGAATATCATTCCCGAATTTGTTTTCTTTAAAATAGGGGCTCGTGGATACAAGAAATTGGAATGTATCAAACTATAGGTTCCTGGAGAGCATAAATTGTACATAGCAAAAACGTAATTTTTTTAAGTAGATATTTACTTTTATACATACGAAATATGTACTTTTATAGAGCATGTATGGAGCCCTCATTCTATATAGTGTGACGGAGCCCAGATTACATATTAAGGCAATTTTTGGAGCGCGAGTTGTCGAGCTGGCGGGCTGAAAATTGGAAAAAAAATGAAACGTGTTACATATTCTTGGAAATTTAAACAAACATATATATGTGTGAAATATGATATGTCGAATTTCAGTGAGTGATGTATGTCATACTTTATTTTGAAAAAGAAAAAAAAAAGAATAGAGATAAAATAAACATAATGACTTCACATTTAGCATAGTTGAAAATAAAAAATCTAGGGAGACATAAATATATAAGGAGACAAAAGAATAGTTTTATTTGGAATATATGAAAAAAATAATAGTTTGTTACATATCTCTGGAAATGTAAATGTGTTTTTCATATAGACTGGGATTGGGGCTCCCGCGGACCATAACAGAAATATGTACAAGAAATAGGAGTGTGGAAAGAAGTTGGACACGCTAGAATCTAATACCTGAAAAGTAGAAATGGGAAGATCAGTTTTTTCATATAGATTTCTACTCAGAAAAGGAATAACTAGATTGATAAAGAAAGGACTATCACTATACACTTACAAGGATAGTACGTATAAGTAATTTTTGTGTTTGGTTGGTCATGTCTTTCCCTGTTGGTTTTTGTGGGCAACCCGCTTCAATTGTTAGCCTATGGCTTACCTTTACCAATCACAAAGTCTAAATTGTCACCTATATT
>JASDQU010949771.1:40855-61673 GCA_032191745.1 Picea mariana | reverse complement strand
TAGCTACCAAAGGATGAGACCATTAGAACGTCGTTCACCACTTTGGAGGAATTATTGCAAGTGTGAGGGAAAAACTCATGGGAAATCAACCAGGCTAAAAAGCCCAATTGACAACCTGAGGATAAAAAACCCTCGGTGAAAAGAACTCTCCCAATGAAAACATCCCAAGGTACCTGACCTAACTATGATCCATGTAGAGTTATTACATTATTAACCCACGCAGGGGTGCAGAAATTTCGTTTACAAAATTTTGTGTTGGAGGCATAAGATGCCAAGTAGAACCAAAATGTCTTCAACATACTTGCATCTGATGATGCATATCTTCATGGCACATGGAGTTGACCACCGGTGCTAAATAGGCGGTCAACAGGAGTCATTTGGCAGCCAATGTCCTCAATTGCAAAAGTTTGCAATTAGAGTATTGAGTCAAACTTGCAGTGCTTTCGGGTGTGAGCGCAATTGGTCTGTCTTTGAGAGGATTCACACGAAGAAGAGAAACCCTTTAGAATAGAAACGGTTAAATGATCAAGTCTTCATGCAGTACAACCTTCAGCTAAGGCGCAACCAATTGTTGAACAAAAGACCTAATTCAGATCCCATTGTGTTGGATGATGTTGATCCAACTTCAGATTGGGTAGTGGAAACTCAGCCACTAGAGTTTGATGTTGACTGTGATTTGGAGGTGGTTGAGGCAGGACAGGTTCAGATGGGATGCATATCCACTATTGGGGCCCCACGGTCCAATTCCAGAGTCAGACATGGCAAGCCCTAGTGGAACTGCAGGCAGGTGTAGCCATATACCTCGTGTGCCTCGTCGTACTCATACTACTACAGCTAGAGCAACTTCAGAGACTATAGTCACAGATGTCCCTGATGAGGACGAGTCTAAGGCCAAGTTCGAGTCCGAGTCAGAGACAGATGATGATGTCGAGGGCAAGGTTGTTCGTGCCATTTCTACTTCTAGCAATAGTGATGATTGATCGTTGATCATGTTGATCAATGAGATAGTGACTTGTAGTCTTGACTCTTGTTAGTATGTTATTTGTTGTTGTAGAGACCATTTAGAGCCTCCTTGATTATGTATTTACGTTCCGATCTCTAGATATGTATTGCACTTGGTGCCATTTTGATATATTCATGAGCATACTTTGGATATGGTGTCTCTAATTGTCTCTAATGCTTTGGAAACATGATTTAAAATCTTAAAAAAAAAATCGTTAAAATTTAAATATTTTATGTATTCTTTTAAAAACCGGTTCGACCGGTTCATTACCCGTTATGGTTGGACCCTTGACCGGTTCCGGTTTTTAAAACTATGCTTAAAGCATGTAAAATTTAAATCCAAACTTAAAAAAATTCAATATCTCAAAATTCACGTTTACCAATGCAACAATATTCAATCTCCAATGCAAAGATTAGTGTCTTATCTATAGAGTAATAGAGTCTCTTGTTTTTGAGCTAGGGTTTAGCAATCTTCTAGGGGTGTAAGCCCTTTTACTCCCTAGATAAGATAAACCTTAGCAAGGTCTTGCTACAAGGGTGTAAGCCCTTTTACTCCTTGTAGCAATCCTTAATCCTTTTCAATAATAATAGCATAAATTTTCTTGATGGAGGGTGTAAAGGTTTTAACAAACTAACCTTGAAATCAAGAAGAAACACACAAAATTGCAGAAATTCCTTACCAATTCCAAGAGATAGCATGCAAAACCCTTACTTATCAATGATAATCCAACGATTTTCCAAGAGAAGTCGCTAGCCTTTTTTCCACCAATAGACAAATGTTGCATCCATAATGACCAAGAAAACAAGAGATAGTGAATTGCCCAAAGAGGTCGAAATTTCAGTCCAATAGTTATGTAATTCTCAAGTGATGATATATGAAAATGAAAAAGAGATGGCCTCTATTTATATGAGGCCATCTAAACCAATTTGTCCACATAAAATTGCCAACAACAAATTAAAAGACGGTCGACCCCGTTTATTTTCCATTACAACTTACAAATATAAAATTTACATAAGATAAAACCCTAAAAAGGGTGACGTCATGCCCTAGAAGGGTGACGTGAAGCCTAGAAGTGAGACGTTGAGCCTCAAAAAGCAGATCGTTGGGCCTCCATAGGCCATGTGCCAAGCTCTCATGTGCTAGAGTGTCATGCCATGCATCTCCTTCCTTCAAACCACATCACATCAACTCTGGAACCATCAAGCCCACCAAAACCTAGCCTCAACATGACGTCAAGAGCTTAGAAGGTGACATCCTAGGCCTCCAAAGGCCAACGTCCAGGTGCAAAGGGCTATGATGTCATCCTCGAATGTTATCAAAGTGCCTCCAAAGGTAACGTCCTCTATCTTTTGCACACAAAGGCTACGGGATCCTCTACCCATCCTGTGGGGTATGGTGTCCATCCTTGGGATTTTCAACCCCCCATGAAGGCCAAAATGGCATAGTTCCTCCATGGATAGCTTTCACCTGGAAAGGTCCTGCAAAGACAAACAAGTACACCCTCCAAGGGTCCACAAGTCACATGTATCATGCCAAGTAAGCCACATTTAATAAAAGAACCACCCAAGCATGTGCATTAAATCCCCCCTTTTCAAACTAAACAAATGCTCAAAGACCTTATAAGATTTGTCAAATTTAAGTATGGGAGGGTTGTCATGGTGCCCTATTGGGTAGATCAATCCCCAAGTCAAAGAGTGTTTCCCAAGAAGACCCTCTCTAAGTCATGTAATGAGTATAAGGTGGATGGGGGTATGACTTTTGGTCATGGGGTTCTTGACATATCAAGGGCTCATATTGTCTCATCTATGGGTGACTTTGTGGAGGGTGTGTTGCATCCTTCGTTTGCAATGCAACATTTTTCCAAGCCCTTTTATTGTCGTTAATTTATTATGGTCCAAAACATTGAGTGTTATGTGCAACCGAAAGCAAAGAGCACCACAATGCCACTTGAAGTTAGGAACACATTGAGTGCCATATACACTGGAAATTAAAAGACACAGCAAATGCATTCCCCCATCAAGCGGGACATTTATTAATTATGTGTTTTCTTTTTAAAAGGTCTTTCATTTTTTATGGAGAACCGTTTCATTGCTTTCAGGACCTTAGGGCGAGCATCTAGATGGAAATTTATGGATTTTAACTTTTTCCAACTACAAAACCTCTGGGCTTTTAGCCCCTTCTTCCCATGAAATGAGGTAAAGCCCTTCTTGGGGTCAATAAGCCCAAAAACCCAAAAGATGAGGAAACAAAAGAGAAGAGATGTGGAAAGTGGAAAGTATGTGCAGGAATGGTACAATGACCCTTCAAGGAGATTACCCCAGTAGCAACCCTTTCCCCAAGGGTGACCCACTTGCTAGGAAACCATGTCAACCACCAAGGTGAAATGAGGCAAAAGGTATAATTTCCAAGCAAATGTTTTCATAATTAAGAAAGGACTCTTTGCAACATGCTCAAATGCTTCAATTATTAAAGTGACACTTACACGAGACCGGAATTGTTACCTTGTGAAGCAAGACCTATTGTACCTTCTGGGCCATCCCTAGTGTGGTGGATGTTGTTGTTGTCAATCAATGGTGATGTGTGGTAAGAGGAGGGAATTTGCCTGCTCATCTGGCTCTCGGCACTCCATGTCTTCAACCTGTGGGCCTCGAGACATCATCTCCTTAGTTACACCTAGCCTGGGGGGTAACAATAGCAATTTAACCATTTACATCAACAAGAGATGTAAAAATTTAATGACAAAATCAGCGTGCACTAAATTATGTCATACACTTAGCAACCTAGAGATAATTGTCATCTGTGAACTCTGAAATGTATAAACCCACATTCAGAAATTATTATGAGCAGAAATACACATTACCAAGCACTTTTGCAGCGGAATAAACACAATGAACAACAATTACACATCCATGTAATACTAAGAAATTTAGGCAACCAGCCAGGGAAAACCCCAATGTGGGGAAACCCAAAGAGAGGGAGATTTTATTAGCTTCAGGAAAGATATATCAGTAGCAAGATTACATTTAGCAGCCAAGAGAAAACCACTCACAGCACCCAAACTGTCCCTCCAAAAATCTGCCTTGAAAAACATGCCAAGTCCATACTGTTGTACGACCTGTTCAGTACGACTACCCTTCAATAGCAAATATCCTCAAGCTGCCTTGATTTTCGTGCCTTCCTTGCCTCAAAAAACGTGCCCACTTCTCTGTTGTACGGACTATACAAATCCGTACAGTACGACCTGTACAGACCCATACAATACGACTTCCCTCACAGCAATAAATTTCAGCACTCACAAAACAAAGTTTTGCCTTGGGAAATGTGCCCAAGCTCTCTTGGGAAATGCACCCAGCTTGTTGCCCTTTCCTTTCCTCCTCAACGCTCTCTCGGAAATCTCTCAATCTCCTCTTCTCATTGTTTCTTGCACACTACCCAATGCATTCTATTATAATTTGAAAATGACCTTTCAACTTCCAAGTGTCTTTTCACCTTCCCCATCCCTAAATACAAAGGCCAAGATCTAATCTTGCCTTTACATGATCAAGGGACATGATTCATTCACTCCAACATAAATCACTTAAATATTAAAGTGCAATTTCACTTTATAAGATAAGTGCACTTTATGAAATAAAGTCACTTTAATATTAGAAGGCACACTTCATTAAAAAGTCACTTTAATAAAAGAACCACTTTATTATAACTTTATAAAAACCCATTACAAAGTCAAGTGTCTAGTAGTGCAAATATGAGGCTACTTTCGCATACAAGACAAACATGCGGAGTACCTCCCGAGCTATAAAAGCTAACACTCCCTCTTAGCGAGGGATGTACTCGCTATCATCACCATCATTAGGTCCCATCACACTGTTTGCAATAGGAGCTTCCTCTGAACCTGGAGCCAACCTCAACACCTACACAGAACTCGAACCAGAAGACCTCCTCCTAACAGCCACTCTGAACCCTGAGCTCCTAGGAGAATCCACACCACCCTGAGCATCGATTCGATCACACCAGCTGAGCCTCCTGCCAATGCGCAGAAGAGACTCCCTCTCTTCTCTCGGAATACAAGACTGAATCCTTGGGCCCACCGCAGTCTCAGGAGCCTCCTACTCCTCATCTAACGCTGAATCATAACTTGAAGGTTGTCCTCGCAACATGTACAACCTGTCCACCCAATTACCAATCAACTGTTGTTCAACTGGGTCCACTCCCTCCCTGTAGATAAATACATGTCCCCTCTTGAACAATGTACAATATCCAACATCCTCCAAGGTTGAGATTGAGAGCAAGTTAACCCTCAACCCTGGAATAAAGTGAACTCCATCAACCTCTAGGAGTCCTCCATACTCGAGTCGGAATCTAACCCTTCCAACTCCACGTACAGCTCATGCCATACCTCCTTCACTCTCCACCAATCGGGCAAGACCTGTCTCTGTGATAATAAGGAATACTCGTCAGATTCTCGTCATGTGACAAGAGGCTCCACTGTCAACAATGCATCTATTATCACCCCCAAATCCTCCACTACCAACACTGGATACTAGAGTAACCAAAGAAAATTCCATATCAAACCTAGATGAAAAGTCCTCCATGGTTGTTGTAGCAGTTGTATCAGGCCCCTCATGTTCCTTCTTCTTCTTCCTCTCAAGACACTAAGATGCAAGGTGCCCCAACTAGTTACAACAGTAACATCTGACTTTACTCAAGTCCCTCCCGAAATTTCCTTTCTTCTTACCCTTGCCCTTTGCAGCAAGAGCAACATCTTCATCAGCTCCATCTGTCTTTTGTCTACTGCTCTGAGATCCTTCCTGAATTTTCTCCTAAGTGAAATCATCCCATAGTCTGCTCCAATCTAGAAGATGCTCACGAGCCACCACACACTTCACGAAGACTTCCCATTCCTTGGTGAAGCCTTTCAAGGCTATCCTCACCAACTCTGAATCCAATATGATCTCCCCAACTACCGCCAACTCATCTTTCACTTGAGTTACCCGGGTAAGATAAGAAGACACACTCTCCCCCTTACCCATCTTGGTATCATGCAGTTTATCCTTAAAGGCCATCTTCTGGTTTTCATTCTTCGCCTCGTACAAGTTTTTAAGTGCATCCCACATCTCTTTGGTTGTCTTCTTCTCAGCCAAGTGAGGTATAAGGTGGTCCTTCACCACATCCAGAATAAGCCTCTGAACTTTGGCCTCCTTCACCTCATGTAAATCCAAAGCTATAGGGTTTGTTGATGGAACAACAACTATGGTGCGGACAAAGCTCCAAATCTTGTTCTCCCTAAGAATAGTCGACATCCTAACTTTCCATTGCAAATAGTTGGAAATCTCATTCAACTGATCCTCATACCTGATGCAAACAACCATCTCCCTGTCAATTGTTCAATGGAAGACAATCAATCAAGTTTCCCCCCTTCAAATCTTGCCCAAAAAATCTCACTGCTCACTATGACTCAAACCCCAAGCTCTGATACCATGTAGAAATTTAATGACAAAATCAGCATGCACTAAATTGTCATACACTTAGCAACCTAGAGATAATTGTCATCTATAACTCTGAAATATATAAACCCACATTCAGAAATTATTATGAGCAGAAATACACATTGCTAAGCACTTTTGCAGCGGAATAAACACAATTAATAGCAATTACACATCGATGTAATACTCAGAAATTTAGGCAACCAGCCAGGGAAATGTGCCCAAGCTCTCTTGGGAAATGCGCCCATCTTGCTGCCCTTTCCTTTTCTCCTCAAAGCTCTCTCGAAAATCTCTCAATCTCCTCTTCTCATTGTGTCTTGCACACTACCCAATGCATTCTCTTATAATTCGAAAATGACCTTTCAACTTCCAAGTGTCTTTTCACCTTCCCCATCCCTAAATCCAAAGGCCAAGATCTAATCTTGCCTTTACATGATCAAGGGACATGATTCATTCTCTCCAAAATAAATCACTTAAATATTAAAGTGCAATTTCACTTTATAAGATAAGTGCACTTTATGAAATAAAGTCACTTTAATATTAGAAGGCACACTTCATTAAAAAGTCACTTTAATAAAAGAACCACTTTATTACAACTTTATAAAAACCCATTACAAAGTCAAGTGTCTAGTAGTGCAAATATAAGGCTACTTCCGCATACAAGACAAACATGCAGAGTACCTCCCAAGCTATAAAAGCTAACAAGAGAATAGAATTGCAGAAAATTACTTACCTCATCCAAGAATCAAGACCATAAAACCCTAATCGCAAAAATTATCCATCCAAATGAGCAAACCATCCACAAAAGACCCTCCTTCAAGCATAGTGCACAAGAGAAAAGACGAAGAAGGCTGAAATAGCGAAACGTTAGAAGTGTTACCCCACAAAGTGTGAGGAATTGTGATAATCCAAGTGAAAACGAACACTAGCCTTTATATATGAACCTAGGATTAGCGCTTTGTCCACATAATATAACAAAATCTAATTAGAAGTGGGGTCGACCCCTCATGCGGCCTTCACAAAATGCCAAAATGCCAAAAAAATATCATAAGGGCACATGTGTGGTGACATCAAGCCTTCCTAGGCTAGGAGAGGGCCTTCAAAGGCCATGTGGCAACATCCCAAGGTGGAGTAAATGGCAATGATGTGTCTCCTCACCATGGTCATGCCAAATCATCACTAGTACCCCAAGGGTCCATCAAACCCTAATGCCATCAACCCTAGAAGATGACGTCAAGGGTTTAGGGTACTACGTCCAAGCTGGAGGGAGTTGCATCTCGTCTCTACATGGTGTCTGGTTGTTTGTTGCTACAACATCTATGATCCAGTGAATAATAAGCCCTGGGGTGCTTTGTCCAGCCTGTGGGATTTCAACCCATCTATGTGCCATCATGACCAAATCTACTCAAACCAAGCCCATCTTTCCGTTGTCCAAGGTTCCAAGGATGCAAAAGCTCATGTCGAAAGGTGGTGAGTCACTGGATGACTCACTGCTCTACATCACACATGCCAAAGTCCTGCAATAAAGGCACAACGTCCAAGGTGAAAACCCAGGACGTCCCTCAAAGAACCATGTCAGGGCCATCCAAAACAATGCAAAGTATAAGACAAGGTAAACCAATATCAAAAGAAATATTAGTCCTTGAATCATGCAAAGTAAGTTATTACTTAAGATATGAACCATGCAAACAAATCACATCAGTATCCCCTTCAAGCATCACACTCTCCTGGGACCTCATGCGAGTTGGCAAGTTTGAATATGGGAGGGCCTTCATCCAACCCTATCAGGTGTGCCAACCAAGACAGGAAATAAAAGACCAAAGTAGAGGGATAGGTCCCAAGGAAAGCAGTGAAAGAAAGAAACCCTTCAATAGTAAGTGTGATAGTGGTATGAATTAGGGCTTACTTCGTGGCTTACGGTGTCATTAAATCCATTTCTATTAGCGCCTTTGTAGAGGGATTCCTTGTTACTTAAGATACCCTTTCCTCGGTATTTTTTACATTCTAAACCCCTTAATTGTCTTTTGATACCCAGTTTTTATTTGCAATACCCAATTTTTATTTGCAAGTACCCTTTACAAGTTTCAAGCTTTATTCCTTCATTTTCTTATTGGGCTATGGTCCTTTATAATTGTGCATTCATTCGCATCAAGACAGGGGCGATTACCATTAGAGGGGGTAGAGCTCAAGCTGGCATGTGGCTTTTATGGTGGCCTTTATCATCTATAGCATATACATATATAGCAACCACATCAACCTCTGGGCCTTCAGCCCATTCTTCTCATGAGAGAATGGACCCTGACCCATTACTGAAGTTTGGTACACTATGAGAGGCTCCAGGATGGAAAGTGTTAAGTATGGTGGAGAACGAAACATTACCCTTGTAAGGGCCCCACAATAGTACCCCTTTTCCCTGGGCGGTGACAACATGGGACTAGGGCACAGAAGCTGACCACCAAGGTGAAACAAGACAACAAACACAATTTCCCAAGCCAACGATCCATTATCCAACTTCAACCAAAGATCCTCATCCACATGCCCAACATTACGCATAACACTTTGCACGAAAGGACTAACATACCTCATGGTGACATTGGCTTACCATCTCCCATACACTGGATTGCTTGGATGTGATGACCTTGGTTGATCTGTAGTTGTAGAGGTAAATGAGGGGGATTGTTGGGCTGCTATCTGTGGACATGTTGATCATCATCATGGTAAGGATCATTGTCTCCATTGCGAGCCACGAGACATGATCTCCTCTAGCTACCCCTAGGCATGGGGGGGTAACAGGTACAAAACGGCTTGGAAATGCCACCAACTGTACGATGTTTAAAATTTGGAAATGCCATACAATACAGTCGGTAGTGTTTCCAAGCCGGTTTGGCCATTTCCAATGACATTTCGGGCACGATTTTGGAAGTTTTTGGGCCCACCTAAGTGCCCGAGAGGGGCACGAGACGCATAGAAAAATATCGCCATGTCCATGTCAGTTACCCTTTAAGACAAAATAGAGATGAGGGATCTACCTTCGAGGAGTTTGTCACCTTATTAATTAATGGTAATACTAAATTCTTAAAATAAAAGTTGGCATTCTCCTTTATCTTACCTTTTCTATCATTTTAATTAAATTCTAGACATTACCATTAACTATTTCAATATGTTTGAGAGTTGTTCAAACCTCATTGGACTTCATATGGAGAAAGTAAAATTTCATATCCCATGTTGAATTCAACAAACTTAATAGTTTTGAAGTCTCAAAGGTTGGTAGGATCGTAGCATTTCCACTAGATTTTATCATGTGTGAGGGTATGGGATTGGCATTAGTCAAGACCACCAAGCTATGGGATTTTGCATCGTGTAATCTATGAGTTAATATAAACGTGTGTCTCCTTCTAAAATTTCATTTATGTGTATCATTCTTTTTTTCTTGCTTATTTTCGTGCAAGATAATGTGTTATTTAAAAAAACTATATATCTATATTTTTTGTATTTTTATATATTGTGTTTCCCCCATGTGCCCATTTTGGGGGGTCACATATCCAGGCTTTCCCATTTCGAAAACTTGTACACATTTCCACATTTCGTGCAACTGAGCTTTAAATCTTCTAAACCATTACAAACAAAATATGCAAAGTTTGCTCATGTATATACCATGTACGGTGAATATATCAAAATGGTACCCAAAGCAATATATATATGAAACAAAATACATAATCAATGAGGCTCTAAATGGCCTCTAGAGTCCAAAAAAACCATGCTACAAGCTACTAGCCTACTCCATATCACTAATTAACATGATCAATCATCAAACTCATCACAACTATTGGAAATGGGAGCCTCTGCATGAGCTACAGGACCATCCTTTGGCTCCAAGTCCTTAGACTCATAAAACTCCCCAGGGACATATGCAACTATAGCAGTAGAACTAGTAGAAGGATGGTCAGTGCCTACCATGACTAGTGTTACACCTACCCCTACTGGTGGATCTAAATAAAAACCAATCCACCCCAAGTCATCAATATCAAGAACAAACTCTGTTAGGTGACTCTCCTCTACCCATTTTGACATTGGATCAATATAATCCAACATAATGGGATCAATGAGAATAAGAATCTGGTCAACAACTCCTCCAAGCTTGTAGATGAGTTGTCACCTCCTAATTTAGATGTCAAATCCATTGCAAACAGCCCACAAGGATTGCCAAATAAGCTCCAAGCTCACTCTAAATCACAACTTTTCAAAGTCGCTTCAAAAACTCCAAATGCTCACAAATGCTCAATGAGAGAGGTGTGAGGCAAATAGAGGAAGGGGGGGTCTCTATATAGTGTGATTTTAGGGTTTAGGGTGAGAAACTTTAGTTTAGGTTTAAATTTTGTATATAAAAAAATCCCCCAAAATGGCACTGCAGCTTGCAGAGAACCAACCCGATACAAACTCAGCTAAGTAAGTACAAAGTCAACCAAGTTGGATCGATTTGGTACCAAACCAATCCCTCAAGGGTCAACTTGGTCAACTTGACCTAGTTCAAGTCCGAGTTAACCGATTTTTTGTTGAAATATTGTAACTGCAAAGAGTATTCTATTTATTATTGAGTCATTATTGATTATATCAATCCCCTTTTGTGGATTGATCATTTCCGGCTTTGTAAATGACAAAATCCCCTTTTGCTGATTGGTCAAACCCTAATTATATCATTAAAATTAAGAAGTCGGCCCCAGGGCTAATTAAAGTGGTTTTAACCACTAAGTGAAGAAGTCGGCCCTGCCCAGTGAAGAGACACCTCCCTAGCGCCTGCCAGCTAATATAAATAAGAGAGGCTAGCACCTCATTCATTCACTCACTCATTCCACTCAACAAGTGCGCAAGTTTGGAGATAGTTGCAGTTGGGAGAAGGAAGAAAGAGGCGCATTACTTAGTGTTGGATATTCTCTAGTGTTTTGGCTTATCATCTTGGCATTGTATTGGCTATCTATATTAAGGAAGTTTTTGTTGGGTTTTCTCCCCCATGAGGGTTTACCAGGGTAAATGTTGTGTATCTTATGATTGTGTTTCTCTTAGTGATCCTACCTATGTTATTGTTATCTAGTAAATTGAAAAGAAACTTAATAGTTGCTCTAAAATTAAGATGGTATCAGAGCTAAGTTGAAGAGAGCACCTTTCACTGGATAAGCAAAAACGCCATTGTTGTCGTACAAGAAAATTAGGGCTTTTTATTGAAGAGGAATTTCAGCCTAAAACTCATCAAGGAAGTGCGCCCTAGCCTAGCGAGCTCATTGGTAGCTTGAGCGCACTTTTTCAGTGGACAGAACTCCTGGAAAGTGAAGCCCTAGTTTTCACTAGTACCAGAAAACCAGAAAACCAAAACCAGTACCAGTCCAGAATTGCGCAAGCTCCGTTTCAAGGGGTAAAAGTTGGATTTTCAGAAAACTGACTGCACCTTGCCACTCGCCTCAGCCAAGCGCACCTCCTGGTAAGTTCGGATCTAAATTATGAGCACTTCCATTTTTTGGTCATTTTCCCAGCTTCAAGTCAAGATGTCTGCAAGCACCAAGCTTATTGACAAGTTAGAAGGTGTGGATAACTTCTGTGCCTAGAAGTATAGGATTGCACTCATTCTTGAAGAGAATGACCTAGCAAGATTCATCAAAGAAAATGTACCAGAACCCGCAGATGCTACAGCTAAAGCAAAGTACCAGAAGGACATGGTTAGGGCCAAAAGAATCATTGCATACTCTATCAAAGATCACTTAATCCCTCAAGTGGCATCTAAGAACACTCCTAAAGAGATGTTTGATGCCCTAACCAGATTGTATGAAGGAAGAAACATTAACCGTAAGATGAACTTGAGAACTCAACGCAAGAATACAAAGATGCAGAAAGGAGAAACAGTTCATGAATATTTCTCTAGAATCTCTCAATTCAAGGAACAGCTAGAAGCAATTGGAGATACCCTAGATGAAGATGAACTCATAATGACAGCTATTAATGGTCTCACAAGACCTTGGGATGCATTCATCCAAACCATTTGTGCCAGAAAGGAAAAACTACAATTTGACGGTCTTTGGGAAGAATTTATTCAAGAAGAAGCAAGAGTAGCTAACCGAGAAGCAATATTATTAAGGGATGGCGATCAAGCTCTAGTTACTCATACTAAAGGAGAAAAGAGAAGGCCTCACTTCAAGAAAGAGACCCGCCCACATAAGGAGTCTCACTCCCCAAATAAATTCATCCATAAAGAATCTCACCCTCCAAGCATATTCCAGAAGTTTCAGAAAGGTCAAAGAAGAGAAAAGGATTTCTCATCCTACCAATGTTACCATTGTGACAAGATGAAACATATTGCTAAGAATTGTCCAGCTAGAAGAGAAGAATACAAGAAGAGGAACAAAAGGCATCATGCCCATACAGTTGAAGATGAAGAGCCACCCACAAAGATGATTAAAGAAAAGATTGAAGATTATCTCTTAATCTCTGCCCTCTCAGGATTAGTGTCACCTGGTGAGGATACGTGGCTCATAGATAGTGGTGCTTCCAAGCACATGACATGTCAGAGAGACATTCTCTCTAGCCTTACAGAAAAGAACTTTCCCCAGAAAGTTACACTTGGGGATGACTACTAGTACCCTATCAAAGGAGTAGGAGAGTCCAATTATAAACTTGATTCAGGGACCCCAATGAAGATGAAGGATGTACTATATGTACCAGGTTTGACGAAGAACTTGCTTTCTATCTCATCTTTAGATAAGAAAGGTTCCAGGGTTGCATTCATAGATGGTGAAATCCTCATGTGGCCTAAAGGAAAAACCATAGAAGATGCAATTGTTATTGGAATAGAAGAAGGTGGCCTGTATAAATTAAAAAGGTCACTCAGATGCAGCCTTGATTCACTCCACTGAGAGTCCATGTGAACTTTGGCATAGAAGACTATGCTCACATCAACTACAAGACCTTACCATATGTGAGCAAGGCAGTTACAGGTCTGCCAGATTTCAAGGTTGATCATGAAGGTGTGTGCAAGGGATGTGCACAAGAAAAAAACATCAAGAATCCTTTCCCAAAAAGCGATAGTAAAGCAAAAGGAGTCTTGG
Source organism: Picea mariana (assembly GCA_032191745.1). Lineage (NCBI taxonomy): Eukaryota > Viridiplantae > Streptophyta > Pinopsida > Pinales > Pinaceae > Picea > Picea mariana. The sequence continues at coordinate 48,096 of JASDQU010949771.1, read as the reverse complement.
AGCTCATCCACTCAAATGTATGTGGCCCAATGCCATCCGCCTCTCTTAGTGGGTATGTATACTACGTATCATTTATTGATGACCATTCTCGCAAGACTTGGGTTTACTTCTTGAAATCAAAAGAAGAAGTGTTTGGGAAATTCAAGGAATTCAAAGCCTTGATAGAGAATCTTGCTAAAAGAAAAATCAAGATACTCAGGTCAGATAATGGAGGAGAATACACCTCAAAAGTGTTTGTAAGATTTTGCAGAGATGTCGAGATTAAGAGGGAGCTCACCACTCCCTACAATCCTCAACAAAATGGTGTAGCAGAAAGAAAAAACAGAACTATAATGGAAGCAATGAAGACTATGATCCATGATCAAGATCTTCCAATGCACTTATGGGCAGAAGTAGCAAGAACAGCAGTGTATGTACAAAACAGATTATCCCATAGTGCACTTGGGTTCAAAACCCCCGAAGAAATGTTCTCCGAAAAGAAGCGAGAAGTAAGCCATCTCAAAATATTTGGTTGTCTAGTGTTTGTACACATTCCGAAAAAAAAGAGAACCAAGCTAGACCCTTCAAGAAAGAAGGGAGTATTTGTTGGATACTGTGAGGTCTCTAAGGCCTTCAGAATTTACATTCCAGGTTACCATCATATTAAGATCAGCAGAGGTGTAACCTTTGATGAAGATGCAGCACTCAAGAAATCAAGGAGATGCCAGCTTGAAGAAGTATATGAAGAAGAACCTGTAGCTCCCAGAGTTGCAGAACCAGTGAGCGAAGCCACAGTTTCCCCCAATGATGAGATTCATGAAGATCATGATATGATAGAATCTCAAGAACCTCCCCAAATGACAATCTCTCACAAGAGAAAGCCAGCTTGGGTAAGGGAACTTATTCAAGATGGAGAGAGAAGTATGGTGCCCCCGAAGGAACCATGAGACAAGTTAAGAAACCTAAGCCATTCTCCAGTTATATGGCTTTGATGTGTGATCTCATAAAGAAGGAGCCTACTTGCTTTGAAGAATCCATTCAAAAGAAAGAATGGGCAGATGCCATGACAGAAGAATACCAATCCATTATAAAGAATGATGTATGGGTAATAGTTCCCAGACCGAAGAGCAAAGATGTAGTATCTTCCAAATGGCTATACAAGATAAAACATGTTGATGATGGAAGTATTGAGAAATATAAAGCAAGGTTTGTAGCTCATGGATTTTCTCAAAAGGAAGGCATTGACTATGAAGAGACGTTTCCTCCTGTAGCCAGATACACTTCTATCAGAACCATCATAGCCCTTGCAGCTAAGATGAAGTGGAAGTTACACCAGGATGGATGTGAAAACAGCCTTTTTAAATGGTGTCATTGAAGAAGAAGTGTATATAGAACAACCTCAAGGGTTTGAAGTTGAATACAGAAAGACACATGTCTGGAAGTTGAAGAAGGCTCTGTACGGATTGAAGCAAGCTCCTAGAGCTTGGTATGGAAAAATTGACAGTTTCCTGACGAGCTTGGGCTTTACCAAGAGTAAAGTTGATTCTAACCTTTACTTCAAGGTTATGAATGATGAGCCTGTTATATCGTTGTTGTATGTGGATGACTTATTCTTAACTGGAGAAGAAAATTTCATCATTGATTGTAAGAAGAAGCTTGCTGCAGAATTTGAGATGAAAGACCTAGGCCTAATGCACTATTTCTTAGGTCTTGAGGTTTGGCAAAGCCCAGAGAAAATCTTCCTTAACCAAGGGAAGTATGCAGTTGAAATACTGAAGAGGTTTGATATGTTGGAGTGTAAATCCATGAATACACCCATGGAAACAAAGTTGAAACTCCTGGTTGATACTTTGTCAGAATTGATTGATGCTACGCTATACAAACAGATCATTAGATCGTTGATGTATCTGACGAACACCAGGCCAGATATATGTTTTGTTGTGAACACCTTGAGTTAATATCTGGTAGAGCCAAGACGTGTTCCCCTTGTTGTTGCAAAACATGTGATGAGATACCTTAAGGGTACATTGGACTTTGGTCTCTGCTAAAATGGAGATCAAGACTTCAAACTGATTGACTATACTGATTCATATTGGGCTGGAAGTGTTTCTGACAGAAAGAGCACTTCAGGATGTTGTTTCAGTAGAAAGCAATCTAGTATTCCTCTCAGGACAACAGAAGCGGAATACATTGTTGCATGTTCCGCCAGTTGTGAAGCCATATTGCTACGGAAGTTGTTGACAGGTCTATTTGATCTAGAGATGGAAGCAACCGTGATTCTATGTGATAACCAGAGCTACATAAAGATGACAGAGAACAATGTGTTCCATGACAAGTCGAAGCACATAGAAATCTGGCAGATGTGTTGACCAAGCCTTTGTCTCGTGTAAATTTTGAGCACTTTCGAGACAAGCTTGCTATAGTCCGAAAGGACCTCCCTCGAAATGGGGAGTGATGCTGATGATATTATGGTATCCTGACTAATAGCAGGTAGCTCAGTTAGGATTTTATATCCTAGGGCACTGATCATCCCTAGAAAGATCCTGAAGGTCCGATAAGGACGGTCTGTCAAAGTACCTGTGCATGTATATGCTAGCTATGGTCAGTAGTGGTAGCTCCATTAGGATTTTTATAATCCTAGGGAATCTTATGATTCCTGCGCAGATCCCGAAGGTCCGCTAAGGACGGTCTATTAGAGCACCACGTGGTAGCTCTGTTAGGATTTTATATCCTAGGGAATCTTATGATTCCTAGGCAGCTCCTTAGGGACTGTCACAGTACCACAAAATGTTGTAACACCTACCTCATTCTATTGCCCCATGATGATGATGATGTTGTTGCTCCAGCTTTCGTGTTGTGATGATGTTGTTGCTCCATGCTTCATGTTGTGATGATGTTGTTGCTCCAGCCTTCGTGCTGTGATGATGTTGTTGTTGTTATTGATGTTATTGATGATGATGATGTATTAGTGTTATACTAATCCATGCCGATGCAGATGATGATGATGCTACTCCAACTCCATGCTGTGAATGATGATGAGAAAAACTTCTGGTGATTTATAGATATGCCAGTCAGTGTTTTAGATGTTGTTGATGTTGTTGCCCTCTCTCTCCTGACGATGTTGTAGAATACCCTTCTCGTTAAGGGGGAGTGTTGAAATATTGTAACTGCAAAGAGTGTTCTATTTATTATTGAGTCATTATTGATTAGATCAATCCCCTTTTGTGGATTGATCATGTCGGGCTTTGTAAATGACCAAATCCTCTTTTGCGGATTGATCAAACCCTAATTATATCATGCAAATTAAGAAGTCGGCCCCAGGCCTAATTAAAGTGGTTTTAACCACTAAGTGAAGAAGTCAGCCTTGCCCAGTGAAGAGACACCTCCCTAGTGCCTGCCAGCTAATATAAATAAGAGAGGCTAGCGCCTCATTCATTCACTGACTCATTCCACTCAACAAGTGCGCAAGTTTGGAGATAGCTGCAGTTGGGAGAAGAAGGAAGAGAGAGGCGCATTGCTCAGTGTTGTATATTCTCTAGTGTTTTGGTTTATTGTCTTGGCATTGTATTGGCTATCTATATTAAGGAAGTTTTTGCTGGGTTTTCTCCCCCATGAGGGTTTCCCAGGATAACTGATATGTATCTTGCGATTGTGTTTCTCTCAGTGATCCTACTTCTGCTATTTGTTAGATTTTAGGGTGAATTTGCAGAATATTAGTCTCTTTTAATTTTTCAATAATTAAGACAAATCAATTCACATGTAAAGCAGACTGCAGCAATCTTGATAGAGGAATTCTGATCACATATGCATATAAACTCAGATTTAAGAAACAGATCTAAACACTGTAACTATAGAGCTAAACCCTCAACTCAGATCTGGAACTTAACAGATGCAACAACATATAGAAGGATAGATCTATAACAGTCAGTGGCAGCTTAAAGACACAACTCAGAACTCATATGGAAGTTAGCTCAGATCTTTAACACACAGATGTATATGACTCAGAGCTAAAACTCAGATCTGAAACTCAGCATAAACAATTTACAATAAGCACATCTTATAGATCCATACAAAGCATACTCCATAATTCTATAATCAGATCAGATCTAAATCAAAGTAGAAGCAAGTAGGAATCATACCTGGTACAACAACCTACCCTTGAAGAGAGATCAATAACCACAATAGAAATAGGTCTTGAATGTTATGCTCAGACAAAGGTTCAGTTCATGGATCTACACAAGATCTTTTATACCAAGGTTGAAGGAACTTTCAAGCCACCAAGCTTAGGGTTTCTGGAATAAAAACACCAAGGACCCAAACCCTTCCTAGCCAAAAACTTTGCCAAAGAAAACCCTCAGGACTAGACAGCAGATCTGGGTAAGGGTCTTACCCTTAAATGAAAAACTCACAGCTGAGACAGGACATGGCACCCACAGTAGACAATCCCAGAGCAGTAAGAGATTGTGGCACCCTCAGCAAATAATCCACAGCAAACATATGAAGCGGCACCCTCAGCAAACAGACCTACAGCTAGCATATGAAGCGGCACCCTCAGCAACAGTCCTACGGCAAGCACTCAACAACATAGGACGTGGCACCACACTAAGGCTATAGGTCACGGCTCCCCTCAGTTAACACACAGCAGTAAACAATGGGACGGCAGCCAGCCACTACAGCCACAAAGGAACAGAACTGCAACAGTAAATAGGTCACGGCTCCCCTCAGTCAACACACAACAGCAAGCAATGGAACGGTAGACAGCAAAGAGTCACTACAGCCACAAGGAACAACTGCAACAGTGATAATCCAAAAGCCGCACCACACTTCAGATCTGCAACAGGGATAACAAGTACTGAGGCCGCGAGCTCTATCTCCACGCTATCACAAAGAGTGAGTGAATATATTAGGTGAGGAGGGGGGGGGTCTTTTAAATAGAAGGTAGGGCAAGGTTAGGGCTAGGTTAGGGCAACTTTAGGGCTAGGTTAAGTTACATTAAAAGTCACATGTTTAAATTAGAAATTTAAACATGTGTCAAATATTAATGTTTAACTTTAGAATCATAACCCCTAAATAAATCAACAAAACCCAAAACAAATAACCAAGGGGGTTTGCAAAGTGGCTTTACTCATTCCTTCAAATCATATGGTGAACCTATTACTTTATCATCACTGCATATGGGACTTTATCCCTCTTGTGGTTATGTCCTTCTTCAAGGAAGGTCATGTACCATCAAGTACTAGATTAAAATCAAGTAGCCCCAGGAAAAGTCCTGGGGTCTTATCCACCAAGGTCAGAGACCAAGGATCAACCNCATCAACCACCAAGGAACACATCCAAGGATCAATCCAAGCACTAAGCAAGGATTCCCTGGAACACATCCAGGGGCCCTAGAACACATCTAGGGACTTATAACATCAACCACCAAGGAACACATCCAAGGATCAATCCAAGCATTAAGCAAGGATTCCCTGGAACACATCCAGGGGCCATAGAACACATCTAGGGACTTATATCATCTTGGTCCCAGACCAAGAAACCCAATGCCCCAGGCATGGGTACCCTGGATCCAGTCCAGGGGCCCTAGATCACAACTAGGGTCTTATAACAGCTTGGTCCCAGACCAAGAACCCCAGTCATATACTGGGGGCCCTAAGAAGGGTCTTTTGCCATGGCATTGACTGTTTGGTCCCAGATCACATACCCCASGAGTGCACTGGGGGCCCTAGGTCTCGTCTAGGGTCTTAGCCATCCTCCAGGAGAATGGCTCTCGCTRCTGCATATAAAATTTAACACTATTGTTATCTAGTAAATTGAAAAGAAACTTAATAGTTGCTCTAAAATTAACATTTTCAAAACAATGATCGCATTATGAGGAACAGCATGGTCGAAAAACATCATTCGCCACCTCCCAAGTAAACAATGTGATTCTATAAATGAAAATTAGGTTGTGATGTCCTACAATTTGAGTGACTAGACTCTGGTGTAATGGTACTATTATCGCACAGTTTGTAGGAAAGGTTTAGATAGCTTGGAGTCAAGGCTGAAACTGGCGTAACAAGAGCTTCCCCACCCACTGTCACCTCGATGGGGAGCTCTTTCTATTTAGGGTGGCTAATCCCAAGGGAGACGTCCCTAGTAAATCTGGGGTTCTGAAAGGTCTAAAGGTCTAAAGGATCAAGATGATAGTTTCCTTTCACAGATTACTGCCAAAGAGATAGTCAAAAAGAAGAAGATATTTCACTGGATGGCACCCGTTTGCGAGACAAGGCAAATAAAACTAAAAGAATGTGCTGCAGTGGTTAGTACTTCAAAATATCAATGACTATCTTTAATATATATGAGCATTAATGAAAGTAATTATTGACGAAGTCAATGATTGCAATAAAAGCTTATATCTTATTTCACTTCTTCAATAAATACACAAGAGACACTGGCATTCAATGTATAAAATCAAACCCTAGTATTATCACAATGCAATAAATATGCTCATACACCAATATTGTTGCTGCGTCACTATCACAGATTTAGGGTGACGTCAGCCCTAGTATTAGGTCAATTTCAGAAGACAAAGAGAGGAACGTTTTGTCAAATAAGCTTATGAAAATAATCAACAACTCAAAGTCTATTAAACAGGGTGACAATATCACAACGTTTTAAGCCAAACAAAGATCAAAATAAGTGTGACGTCACCTATATTGTTGTTGGTTAGGGTTAAGTTAGCTAGTCAAAGAGGTGGACGTTTTGACAAATCAACCAATGAAAATGCTTAAAACCTCTATGGCTACAAAGGGATGAGTCAGCTGCAACTTTTAGTCCAAACACAAGTTCAAATAAGGCAAGACGTCATCATCAGTTAGGGTTAGTCTAGACGCTAGGGTTAGTTAGGGTTTCAATTAGAGAGTGCTTAAAAGAATGTTTGAGCACAAAAAACCTCAACGTTTTACTCTTAGACTAGTGCCTTATGGTAAATGGAGTCAAGGAGAGAGACTAATGGCTTGGGAGAATCTAAATCTAAGGACAGGAGAGTTAGGCTTTGTAGTGCTACAAAAGGAGGGCCACAAAGTCAAAACCCTAAGGGGAGGAGGCTCATTTCGGTGTAGCTAAAGCTAGGCCTCATGCTCCTCCCTCTTTCCTTAGAACTCTTTGGCAAAACGGCTAGCTTCAAACTATAAGTCTAGGGCTGAAAAGTGTTGCTTGGGGACAAGGCTTTTCAAACCCTAAGGTCAAAACCCTAGGTGTAAACTAAATTAGGCCTAGGACGT
>JASDQU010949771.1:20579-40755 GCA_032191745.1 Picea mariana | reverse complement strand
AAGATCCAAGCAGTCATCCGAAATGAAAGGAACCTAATGCATATATAAGAAGGTTATAACGATCAAATATGACACATACCATGATACCTCAGACCAATTACCTCATGGAGCAAGAGTCCTCTCCGATGCAAGCCCAGGCCGGTAGTGATGGAAGCTGCTACTGCTGACAGGACAAGTCTAGCTGAGAAGAAGAAAGATGGGCCCTCCAGGGCCATGCTCAAGTCAATCTCGCTCTAGGTACTCCATGTCTAGGACCATGTGGGCCTCGAGACATGATCTCCTAGTTATCCCTAGATATCGGGGATAACAGGTACTTTCTTTGGTTCTACAATTCATCTTTATCAGTTTTGTTTTTTTGTTGTGATTGGTACCCTATCGTGTTTCTATGTTACCATCAACAATTGTGCATTTAACAAATAAGGAAAAGGAAAGGAACCACGTGTGGAATGATCGAATAGACTAGGAAAGATCAAGGACATTTATATTTACAAATTTGACGTGGCCAAGAATATATTATCATATAAGCACCAAAATTTAGTCATCTCTATCCTTGGATAATAAGAACACAACTAAAAGCCACCCTTGGATAGTAAGAGGTCAAGGACAATTGTATTTACAAGTTCGAAGTGAACAATATAGTTTCATGTAAGCACCAAAATTTAGTCATCTCTATCCTTGGATAGTAAGAACACAACTAAAAACCACCCTTCGGTCAAGCTAAGGGAAGACACGGGTGTGAGAATATTTAATGTAAACCCAACTTGAGAGGTTCATTGGACCTTTGGGACCACTTCATTTATGGTTAACCACTTTAGTGGTTATTGCGCTCGTGCCCTTTGGGGTCTTAGAAGTAAACCCTAAATCTATTTATTAGGGAGGCTCTAGTGTCATTCGACACACACAATACATTGTGCTCTTTGGGATCTTCTTACAAAGATGTGCTTCATTGTTTAAAGGTGTTTCTAAACACCACCATTCCACTTGCATACCTTGGGCTCATCTTGAAACCCTAACATGGTATCAAAGCTATGGTTATGAGAGGATTAAAACTAAGTCTTGTGCAGCGTGATTTTGATTTTTTTATGGGTATGACAACGTGATTTTGATTTGTTTAAGGGTATGGCAACATGATCAAGCATGTAGGCTATTTAGTGTGAAGTGGAGTGTCGTCAAAAGCTTGTGATTAGTTGAAGGCAAGTAAATTGAAATGGTGTTTCAAAGAAGTCTACTGTTGCTATTAAAGAACTCTGACGTTTGTGGAGCAACAATCGAGGCTATGTGTGGTGTGGCTTTCAGACTGATAATCCCAGTGAAGATACGAGTGAAGAGCAATACCACTAATTACTAATACCAACCACCAAGTTCGGTTGAAAATCAATTATCTTTTTGCAATTGTATGTTGGTTATCTATGTGCTGCGCTCTGGCAATGGGTATGTGCATCCTATTTCATGGACGGAACCTTATAGTAGCAAATGAAGTCCCTTTTCTGATTTCTTGGCAGCTTCATACTTGCCCTTGTGCGTTGATTGTTGCAAACCAAATTCATTCTATGTGGAATATGGCCCTCCCAATGAATGAGACATAGATCCATGAGGAATTTTGTGAGGGATGTCTTACATAATGCTGTGAGGAATTGATATCGGTTGAAGGGCCACAAGTGTGAGTTGCTATAGGGAAAAATGGAGTCACCTGTCTAGCCAGTACATGATAAAAGAGAAGTCCTCACCCTGTTGTGGCCACTATTATGATGAGGAGCCGCCATGAAGAAATGGTGAAGACCCCGTGTGAGCTGTCACTATGAAGGGAATCTAGACAGAATTATTCATGGCCCAACCATCCAAGAAAGACCGCGCGTGCCAAAGAAACTAGAGACCACCAATAAAGGAGACCCAAGGTAACTATGACAGGCAAACCTGGTAACTATGACAGGCATTATTTCACTCATGAGGTCTATGAAGTATTATGCTGTCCACCAGGTTTCAATTCTTGTTGTGGTCTGCCCCAACCAAATGGCATGAGTTTCAAAAAAATGAGGCCGGCACAAATTTAACTGAATAGCTACCCCTCTGCACCCAATTTGAAGGAAATCTTTGCTATGCAGTGCAGCCCCTTCGTGCATGTTTCTTGAAGCATTTTGAAGCACTATATGGCAATCAATAGATGAAATATAAAATTACTTTTAAAAAAACTTAGGGATGCATTCCAAGCCCATAATTCAAAGAAATTGCCCCAAGGCTGTCCCATTATTTACTAAAAGATCGCCTCATTCATACTCAAATCTGCAACCTTTCACTGCTGAATGCATTCCTACATGAATAAAAAGCTTGAGACCTAAAAAGAATCCATTCCGGGTTATACCCAGAGCCCACAATGGAACCTGGCACGCACAGCCCTGTTCATTGCATATGTGCATACCTATTCCATTAAGTTACACACAGCCCAAAATTTTTATGATCTCCATATAAAAATCAAAGGGTGGTACCAACAATCTGGACAAAAGATTCAAAACCCACCTCAACACAATCCAGCTGAAATAAGATCTCGAATAGATTTCAATCCAGATACCAGTAATTCAGATTTTATTCAATTGAGAGAGAGAGAGAACTTGCCTGGAGGCCATTGGAGAACAAACAGTAACAAGATGGCTGCAATTCCTGGATTTATCATTGATGGCATTCGTCCCTCTGAATTACAATCTGTGTGTTTTTTCCGCAGTATTGTGGATGGTTTTACTTGAAACCTCGATCTAATTAATATTCTGTACGTCTTCCCGTGTATATTGAAATGAATGTCACACGAAAGGCCTGCCGAAGGCCCTCTCCACGCTTTTGTCTCTCGACAGTGGGTCAATGCAATGAAAATCTTTGGAGAGATTGGAATATAGGCGGGGGTCTAATTGGTGATCTATAGATCTGGTTGTCGCCGCTTATAGATCTGGTCGTCAATTCTAGGCAAACAAGGGTCAGCCTAAGGTAGTTAAACTCGAAACCAAGCCCGGCCTTGCCAATTATCATTTTCTTTGGCTTTGGGAAATGTTTTTCTCAAAAAAAAATTCCAAAAGAGTTGCATTATACACGGTAGTTATAGTGAAATTTAGAGATGATATGTATTAAATAATTTGAAAATTAAACGAAATATATATATATATATATATATAAAATAATGTAGGCTTGCATAGTAATGTTAGGTTATGTTTAAGTATTTAATTTACAAGCACTAGTTTGTTAGTATTAAAAAAGCACTAGTTAGTTAGTATTAAAAATGAGAAGTTTCTTATTACTATTTCAAATTTTAGAGAAAGTCATTCAATGTTATAAAAAAAAATGGATTTGGAGTAAATGTAGTTTTTGAATAGGAGATAATGGAGGGGGAAGCTCTCCAAAATATCAATAAGAATAAAATAAAATTGAATTAGTAGAAAGAAATCATTAACATGTTCAAAATTATTTTTCTATTATTGTTAATTAATGAAAGAAAATTAATATTGCAAAGACACCAACAAATTCTCGTGACCATTATATTGACATGGTACCTTCGACAAGACCTAAAGCATCTTGGAATGAAAGAATTTTGGAAGGCAAATAGTGTAGATGGTGAAAAACACTTTCTCTTGGAATGTGTGGACCTAAAGCACCTTGGAATGCAAGAATTTGTAAAATTTGCAAGGCATATAGTGTAGAGGGTGAAAAATGATTTCTCTTGGAATGCATCTAGTTTTCAAAGCATTTGTGATAAACCAAACTCCATAACTTGTTAACTCGTAACTATCAAATAAGTTAAGGAAATTTCATTTCCAAGTCATTAAATCATAGAAACAACTAGATAAATCAAACTAACTAATTTAAATTTATAGGTCTAACATACTGAAATTGGTTTTAGTGACATTATCATCATATGCCATCAAAACTATTGAGAACATCCCTTTGGACTTTACCTACATCTAGTGAAGGGGAATTTGAACATGGATCTAAGGTTTATATAACTTTCATTGCTTTATGACTCATTGTTAGATCACATATCCATGCATAATTCGCCTCTTCCAAATGCTTCATTATGTGATAAATTGCCATGAAGATATAACCAAAAATTCCATAACACTAACCAAGGAATATTGAATATGTAATTTTCCAATATATATATATATATATATATATATATATATATATATATATATATATATATATAAATTAGTATAATCGTAAATAAATTAAAAATGAAAGGAGTGTTTTCAATGGAAGTTAAGGAGGAGTAAGTAATAGCTCCTCCATTATACTAAAGACTTGTAAGTGGAGGAGCATATTTTTGTCCTGCATGACTATTACCTTAAGTATAAAAAAGCTAAGTTTTTGGAGGATGCAAGAAATCACTCAAAGGGGCCTATTGACTTTAGGAAAGTGGGTTTCAAGGCATATGAAGGTGACAAAAGGTAGGACCTTTGATGGAGTGTCAAGTGCTTTCAATAGTCTGGATAGGCTCATCAGCTTGTAGAGACAAGGGGGAAAGTCTGAGGCAGAAGGAGTTAAGGAAGATATTGTCATTATTCATAAGGTAGCATCAAGTGATGAAAGGGTTAGGGTTTCACATGACCATCCAAATTAGGTCATGGGGTTTCAATCTCAGGAGTTTGGTTAGGCAGACAGATTCCTAGACAAGGAAATGAGTAGATAAGGTTCTATGGGAAGAAATTTAGACCTCAAAGCACTCAATGGAAGAGGAATTCAAGAGATTAAGAGTAAGGAGGACAAAAACCTAAATAGAAGGAGGAGGTCCAAGAACTATGTCAAAAAGAGAAAGGAGGTGGTAAGAATGGTGGTCGAAGAAGATTTCTTCCTTGAGCAAATAGAAGAGTTTTAGGGGCTAGCTCTAACTAGTCCTTTTCATAGTTGTGAGATGGTATAGGAAATCATTAATATCTTGGATGCATGCATAATGGCTTTCGATAATAGAATATTTACCCATGTATCATGTTATGCCTAGAGGTTGGCTAGGGTTCGTATTGAAATCAGAAGTAGATGTAGGGAAATTTTTGGGGAAGCAATGGTATTAGGGATTGTCAATATTAGCATTAAAGAGATAGCACTCGTGTTTCAACCCAATATTAGAACCTATTACCATGTTGCTTCCATGGGTTGAGCTTCCATGGTTTCCCCCAAAGTGATACATTGATAAATATTTAAGGAATCTTGGTGATAATATAGATGAAACTTTGGATATTGACTACTCCTACAAGACAATCTCCTAAAGGATGGTAGCAAAGATCCTGGTGGAGGTGGTTATCAGAGAATGTTTGCTTAACAATATTGACATCGTTATCGGAAATCACACCCGTAGATAGATTCTAAACTATATGAGGATTCCATTTAGATGTGTGAGATTTCATTCATACAAGCATTTGTGGCAGATGAGTGTAGTTTTAGTTTCACTAATAAGGTATGGAGGAGAAAATCTCAACACCAAAACAAGGAGATGATGAAACCTTCAATTATAAGTGAAGAAGTGATAACAATACCTAGAGTTAAAGAAGACGAAGGGTAAAGGTCAAAAGAAGTCTCAATAGAAAGCTCGTTGCAAGAAATAGAGAAGGCTCCGGAAAAATGCTAGAACTGTTTGGTCATTGTTGTTCCTTAGGTTGTTCCTGGCAAGGGAACAATGCCAAGGCACCCTATGGAGGCTTTTACACCTCCCCACTTTAGGCTAATTTGAAACAATTCAGTAGCTCGAGGGGGTATCCCTCATCAATAATAAAATATTGGAATGAAAAGGCATTTTCATCTAAATAAAATTTACTTTAGAATAAAGAAGAACATAGCACACATTCACAAATAAACTTAAGATAGGCACCTTTATCCAATTTTAAACAAACATAAAGAATGAGTTGAAGAATAACACAACAATCTTCACCTCAAATATCATCAAGTAACATGAAATCAAGTTTCACCACTTATACTTATTAGAAAGCATGTTCCTTAGAAATAGATAACGAACAAAGAAAATAATTATTAGAATAAAATGAACAAAAATATCATTCAAAGTGTGTTTTCCGGTAAAATACTAACTTCCAAACAAGCAATGCTAAATACAAAACATTGTCAAAAAGTGTTGCTAAACATTTCAATATATAAACAATCTTCTTACAAAACTCACAACATATTCACATTAACAATGTATGTTAATTGAACATATATTGAATTAATAAAGAAACCAATGCACATTTCCAATTAAAGATCGTGTATTTAACCTTTCATGTATCTCATTATGTGAATACATCCATATTGAATAAAAAAAAAAACCTAAAAATAGACAATACTTATTGATATTGAACGAAAGATTAAATTAAAATTGAATAGTGAAAACAGAATATTCAAAACCAGTGGCGGATCTAAAACACAAGACTTTTAATGTCATGTGTTATGTACAATAAAATCCAAAGTAAAACTATACATCCTCGCGAGAGTGAGTCCTCACGTTCCTAACCGTTTCTATAACTATCCCCTTTTTCACATATATCAGCATCCATGTGGAGTTTACAACCAATTTGATTCAACCTAAGCGAATATATTGTCACCTATCAACTTAGGGATATAATTTAAACTATTTGTTTACGTCTAGATGAACTTCTTGGTCCGATGAATGAGGCTTCTTTAGATATGGCTCCTTTGTCTTTGGAGAGCATTTCCTTTCATTTTGGTAGCATAGACTGTGTTTTCTTGAGTGTAAGCTCCTCATCTCAAAACATTTAGTTCTTTGATAATGGGTTCTTAAACTTGTAGTGCATGATCTTGTTCCATTCAAGCTTGTTCCATTCAAGCCATGTGGGAATAGAATTATTTAGCATCTTTTTGTACAAAACTTCAAGGTTAATAAGTAGATAAAAAGGAATTGGTGGTTACACTCAATTGAGATAAAGAATCACTTATTTGCTTTCCAAAAAAATTCTTATCACTTTGATCAATAGAATCGGTGTCATCACAACAAGTTGTTAAAGCACTTTCATAAACATGTTTTGGAAACATCTAGAACTCCAACATCCATGGGAAAGGTAAACCATACTTGCAAATGGATGTAAATTGATTCTTAAACTCCTTTGTTATTTCCTTCACCTCAACAATTTTGTCCTACATAGTGATAATTAATTCCTTCTTTTCATTTACCTTCCTTATATTGAGAATCAAAGCAGCCCAAGCCCAATACTCTTATAGCTTTCAAGGAACTATTTGAAAGTGGAATAAGAAATTAAATAATTTGTCCGGTCTCTTTGACCTTAGAGGATATGTAGGCAATAGCTTATTGACATCAATGTATTCATTAGTTATTAAAGTAGTTTCATAATATTGAAACAACTCAAAATGTGGTCTAAGGGCACATATTTGTTCAATGATTTCATCCCATATTCACCGCTTAGCATCAATTAAATACTTCTTCTTTGAAATTGGGTTCAATGTCTTCTTTAACAATTTATCAAGATCATCCTAGGCTTTCATTAACAAGTTTATTTCTTCATCTTTCTTGTTAACCTGTTCTTATAACCCCTTCAGCTCTGACTTATTTTCTCTCTTAATCTCATGTATTTTTTCTTTGTTTTAATTTTTCAAACTTTTGATTTGATTAGTCAATTCTATAACTTGGGCTTTACATGTTGCTATTTTATATAGCATGTCATCAACATTGTCTTCATTACTGAAGAGGCTCATATTTTAGCATCATCATCATCAAAGACCTTTGACAAAGATTTAAACTGGGAGGATTTCTCAGTGAGTTCCCTTTGTAACTTTTCTATTTCAAAAGAATATTCTTCTAAAAGATTTTTCTTTTCCCTTCTGAGCTCTTCTAATTCCTTTATCAGCTATGAATTTTTTTCCCAGGAAAAATATGTACTTTATTATTTGAGATGAAAATTAAAGTACATTCCAAATGTGCTTGAAGCATAGTCACAATTGTCAATCTCTTTAAGAAAAAATTAGCAAGGAAGCTTAAGACAACTTCAAACTATAATAGACAACAAAATACCTAGAGTCATGGCTCTGAATATCTTCAAATACATTAGTGACCATATAGCCATAAAAAAAGACATAGATTGTCATTCAATACAAATAATCATCTTTCATTTTTAGCAAAGGCTAGTTTCTATCTCAAATCAGTTTGCTAGTAGGTCCTCAAGGCGACCATGGAAGAGTGTTCCATCTTCATGTGAAAGAACCTGATAATTTCCAGCTGGAAGGTCCAATCCTTCCTTTGAAAATGAGTTAGCCTTCTCATTGAATTGTGTATAAACATGGGCATATTGAACATGTAAGAAAGTAGAAGAAATATATTGTATCTATTGTGCAAGTGCTTATAGGTTTATGTTGAGAATTTGAAGCTCATGTGTCATCCATTTGACCACTAGAGAGGAGTCACCCATCACCTGTCTAAGAAGAAAAAATTTTGAAATGACAAAGTTCAGGAGGTAGAAAAGAGATAGTAACTCAGCTTTGTTATTGGTCCCCCTTCCAACGTCGACTTTAAAGGTATAAAAATGATGTTCAATAATATATAAAACAAATCCCAGGGAACACAAATGTTTGTCACCCTAGCACGCCCCATCAAAAAAGGACCAAGGTCTACTTTGATCAATGTCTGAGGGTGTCACCTACCTAACTAGTTTTGTTTTAGATGGAGCAAAGTAAGAAATAAAAATATTTATAGCTCGAGAGGCCATGATATTAGGAACTAAAGATTTCCCTTCAAATATTATTGTATTGAGGGCAGACTGGTTTCTCCACACAAGAAATAAGGGAAGGGCTTGATAGGTTTTCAAATCATTTTGACTAAACCAGTCCTAAAAACACAGATTAATTCTTTCATTGTTCTAAACCCCGTGGATCTTGAGAGATTTTTTTACCTCATGCCATACTTCCTTTGTGAAATTCCATTTAATAAAGAGGTGTTGTGAGTCTTCATCATTTCCTTTGCATAAATAACACAACCCCAGACCACAAAAATTTCTTTGTTGCAAAGCTTCCTAGGTTAGAACTTTATCTCTAAGCATAAGCCCCATCAAGACTATACTTTTAGGCGAAGCCTTTAATTTCCATAAAGGTCTCCACCACCAAATGACCTATGATATTCTTTCCTCAACGAGAGTCTAGTATCTAATCTTCACACTGTAATTTCACCCCAAGCTATTATAAATCCACATCAACTCATCCTTATTGTTTTTAATTTAGATGTGAGCATTTGATAAGACTTGAATATATCTATCCCAACACAATCTCCAGACCTCGGTAATACCCAAATGTTCAAACAAGATCCACCCTATTTCCAGATGGTCATAGAATCTTGGTCGGTTATCCTAGATAGAGTGGATCTACCATGTTGTTGTAGGGTTTGGAATATTTCCTCAATACATCCCATGATAGCACAACACCAACTCTAACATCAACACCTTTACCTACCTTCCATGCTAGATATCTCCCAATGATCAGAAAAGACAATGACATGGCTTTCCACTAATTGGATGCTCCTTGAGTACTCGTGTGTTCATTTCTGACCTAGTTAAGAATGGAGCCCTTATCTACATATTTGTCTAGTAGAATATCCCTCTAGAGACTAGATTTATTCTTAAAGTTCCAAATAGATCTAGCTGCAAGGGATTTTCCAAAAATGTTGATATATTTTAAGCCCCATCCCCCCATTTTTTGGGAAGTACGACATATTTCCAATTTGACAAGTGCAAACCTTTGTATTCCCCACTCCCTCTCCAAAGGTAATTGAAGCACAACTTTCAAATCAATTATAGAGAGCCCTTAGAATGTAAGCCAAAAAATACCAATAAACAAGTGTTGCTTCCAAAACCAATTTGACTAATATTAGTCTCCCAGCTCTAGACAACAACCTGTTACACCATAAACTTATTATTTTTTCTACCTTCCCCACCAACCATTTTCATTCTTCCTTCTTATAATTTTTTGGCTTTATTATGAACTCAAGGTACTTGAGGCCTTCCTCTAATTCCCCCCATTGAGAAGGAATCAAATCTCTCAGTCCTCTCACAACATGAGCCTTTAGAGCATTGCCAAATGCCATTGATTTCATCTTGTTAATCTCCATCCCTGTTCCCAAACAACAAAGGGTTAGAATGTCCAACATCTTCCTAATATCCCAGTCATTTCCATAACAAAAGATAAAAATGTCATATACAAAAAGCATATGTGTTAGAGAGATCCTTCTACCAATCTGTATACCTCTTAAAACCCTTCTAGACTTGGCATCCATAATCCACCTGCTTAAACCCTCAGCTAAAAGAAGAAATAGGTAGAGAGATATAGGACAGTCTTAGTGCAACCCTTTGGAAGGTTTGAAGAAAGGAGTAGATGAACCATTTATTAAAACAACCATTTGTGGCATAGTCATGTAAGCCATTATCCATTTTATCATTTGTAATAAGAATCTAATTTGAAGAAGTATAAGATGCAAAAACTTCCACAAAACCCTATCATAAGCTTTTGATAGGTATAGATTTAGGATTAAGGATAGGATGTGTTGTGTCTTGATATTGTGTAAAGCCTCTTGCACTGCCCCATCAACCTCATTTATGTTTCTTCCTTATAAAAAACCAAATCGTTCAGCCAAGATAACTCGAGATAAAATTGGCTTGATCCTTCTAGAGATCACTTTAGATATGATCATGCAAACCATATTGCACAAGGATATTGGTCAAAATTCATTGAATTTTTTGGGATGGCCCACCTCCAATACTAAGGCCAGAAAAGTCACATTGACATTGTCGGGCACTCTGCCTTCATATCGAGCCTCTTTAATCAATTGAATCAAGTCTTCCCCATTCAGGTCAAAGAATGCAATATAGAAGTTGATTGTCCACCCATCTAGACCAGGGCTATAGTCCTTTTGAAAAGAACACTTTACTATTACAAGTTCATCCTTAATAGTGTCCCTATAAATATCCTCATTCTCATTTTCCTCCACCATATGAGGGTATTTAATTATTAGGTTCATTATATCTCCATGAGGGCATGGATAAACTTCTTTGAAGATTTCCCAAATTGAGAAACACTTAAATATGCTATGTCCTTAAAATTTCTAACCACATGACCATGACCTTCCTCTTATTGAAGTTCCAAGATAGTGTTTTTAGATCTCCTATAATTTACAAAGATGTGAAAAACTTGGTGTTATGATTCCAAGAGGCAATCTAGGTAGCACAACACTTGATCCTCTAATTTTTCTCTTCCTCAAGTAGCATTTTCCCTTTTTTATTTTCCAATTTCTTCAACTCCCTTAAACTTGCTTCATCAAGTAAACATCCTCGATTACCATAAAGAATTTTGTCAATATTCGACTAAATCTCCCTTAAGTGAGCACCTCTCATCCTATGTTTGGAAACTAACCAATCCACTACCACCTACTTAATATACTTTTAAGGAGTCAACAAATTGCTTGCATGCCGAAAATGTCAATGTGGGGTCAAAATATTTCCAGTGTGACTTGGTTAGATTTTGGAATTCATCACCCTCAAGCTAGGATGGATTGAATTTAAAAGGAGCCTTGGGATTTTCTTCCACCCTAACCAAATCTAAAACAATTGGAAAATGATCTGAGAACCGGATCCTTTCAACCCAAGATCTAAACCAGTTAATTTCTTCACACAAATCCTCGTGCCAAAGGAATCTATCCAACTGTTTAGACATTTCCACTTCTCCGGAATGATTTTTCACCTAGGTTGGATTAATTTCCACTAGAGAAATGTCTATCGACTTATCCTTTTCCAACGAATTTGGAAAAAAAGGAGATTAAAGGATCTGATCATACACTAGATCCCCAAATTTCATCTCGGTGCAAAGTGAAGTTCGAATCCCCTCTGATGGAACTTAAACAATCTCTTTCATCTTAGAAGTTCCCTCCCTTGGACTTCAAAGTCCTCTTTATTTTCCTCCCCTTCTGATCTAGGTGGACATCAGTGGTTTCCAACCTATTCCACTGACTCAAAATACAGTTTCCATCTTGGCAATTTTTCTACAATTTTTTGGGTCCCAAACTTTCGAGGTCGTTTTGAGGCCCTAAACAATGTTTTTTTAACGTGGCAACACCCAAAAAATGTTAGAGGCTCGCATTAGGTTGATCGAAATGTGTACTCCTTGGCTAGACCTTTCCAACAGTGTACCGAGCACCCCAAACATAGATCATATGCAAAAGTTGTGCCCTCGAGAAGTTGACGTATCAACTACACCCATCAGGGCCCATAAACCTTTTGGTGCTTCATCTTTAGGGGTTAGTGTTTTGGATGTTTAGGGTTTTATCATTTATGATTTATGTTAAAAAGACCTTTGGAGCCTCGTTGTAATCATGTTCTTGTGAATGTGGGTAGCCATCACATCTCTTCTTAGAGACCACCATTATAGCGAGTTCATTTCACTATGTATTTTCTTTTACAGTCTATGAATATTTCATTCTTGAATAGAAATTGAGTATTACCATATCTCTATGTTTATGTCTTATTTCCGTGTTTCATTTTTTTCCCTCATAAAGCTGGACCACCTTCACATCACCACCTTCCAATCAAACAATATTATTTTATGCCAGGACCCAGTTCTTCTTGACTACGACTTGTTTCTAACAAGCCCTACCAACCCATTACCTTCATCCTTCTCTTTAGAAACCGTAGCATGTTCACCAATGTTGTGGATTATAGGCTTTCCATTAAAGTGTATCTCCTCCCTCTTTTGAGCTTGAGATACACTAATGCACCTACCACCTTCACCAATACCCATGTCACATTTTCCTAACATAGAAATTAATACACCTTCTCGATAACTTGCCATCAACTTGGAGCCTTTAAGCTTGATTGGATCCATCGAATGATTACACATGCTAGAAGAAGTGCCATATTGTGACATCTGAGTGCCTGCAAGAAATGGACACCCCACCACATCACCCCCACCATCACACTGACAAACCCTATCTATCAGTTCACCAATTGTAGGCTCGATATGATGGATAAAAATCTCCCTCTCCGCGAGAGAGTCCTTAGAATAGTCTACGAGGAAATACCCTATTAACTTTGCCATCATGTCAATCAACTATGAATTTATCTCCCTTAGCTTTCCATTTTCTAATGCTAGCAAATCCTTTTGTTTATAAGCATCTATTAGTTCCTTAGGCTCCACTAGCTCATTTTGAGCTTGGAATTGAGAATCTTGATTCAACATCTTTCACCTCCATCAAACCCTTTATCATTTCATTACTTTTGGATGGATTAGACAAAGTTACAATATTGTTTTCCAAATCTCTGACTGATTCATAAATGAGGGACTGAGAGTCCACACAATTCACCAATATGGATTCTTGATGGAGAATAAAAATTATTGTCTTTTGCAACTATTGTTAAACTAGAGTATGCTATACCATATTAAAATAAGGGTATTCATACATAGTTTGAAACCTCTATGTCTATGTTTTGTTACAACCACTATGAGTTCCAACACTAAGAAAAATTAAACATCATGCTATAGAACTAAAATCAACACTTCGAACAACAAAATATTCCACTCCACGCTCCAAATATGAGTGAGAAAAAAAATATTTTTCTATAGAAGTGTCGATACACCTAAAGTTTCTTTGCTCATAGGTTGCTAATTACACCAAGTAAACAACAAAATAAATGAAAGAGGGAATCACCATTTGTCTATGTGTAAAAATGGATTTAAGGGTTGTGTTTAAAAAAAAAAAGAGTTTATGTGAGTGTAAAAGTGGATTTGTGGACTAAGTGTGCATATAAAAACATCCCACTGCTTGGAGGGAACAAAGTGGGAGTGAAAGGTGATGTCCTAGACACCATAATGATTTACTGAATGCTATGAATGGCATGTGGGAAAGGAAAAATGCCCAACAATTAATAAAATGTTGTGGACAGTTTGTGGGCAAAAGAAAAATGCCCAACAAACAATAAATCATTTTGGATGGCCTATGGGAAAAAGAAAAATGCCCAGCAAGCAATAAATGGTTGTGGATGCCCCGGATGGGGTTCCACCTAGCTAGCATCAACAAACACATGGAAACAAGTGGCCAAGGGAGTTATTAACCCCGGTCGCCATCCCACAACCCATAACCATCGCATGGCTCACACCCTGCGAACAATAATGGTAGTGCGCCTGGATAGCCAGGCAGGATTAATGGCCACTTAAGCAAGCCAGACCAGGTGTACCAGGCCTAGGGTGGTTTTCAACTCGGCTCTAATGGCTAGGGGGCCTGTCAACTCACGAGGGCACGGTAATAAGCGGGCAATTGCCCTGGTGCATTCATCCTTTCTCCCTTCGCCCTGACTCATGCTCTTCGGCTCCTCTGAGAGCTTCTTCATCGTCGTCCTCTGTGTATTTTTCTTGAGTGTTCTCTCCACATACCCTCCCATCGCCTCGCTTCGTCACCATTTTCATTTGTGTTGGATTCACTGCTCCTCTGCTCCATCTGGTGAGCTTTCACTACTTGCTCGGCCCCCACAAGCTTCTTCTTTGCAATTTCACCGACGCCTCTCTGCTCTCAGCCCTTTCGAGCTTTCACAAGATCCTTCTCACCGCCTCCTTGTCCAGAGACCTCCACACTTTACTCAGCATGCCCAGAGAAAGAGGGAAATCTAAGAGGGTTGTGCGGTACTAAAGTGCCCTCTCCAGGCACAACAGACTTTCCCCCTCCCAATTGGCTCTCATTGCCCGGTTTTCTAGCCCAAGGCATAACAACCAGGGGTCATTGGAGGCGCCACCGTCCACCCCACACTCGCTCCATGGCCTCATCCCAGTTAAGGAGGAAGAGCCACCTTCGTGTGCACGCACTCCTCTGGCCACTAGTCTTATGCCCCCCCCCAAAAAAACTCAATCCTTAGGACCCATATTATGGAGATGGTAGTTGGATGGTGGAGGAGGAAATCCCCTCGAGCTGGCAGGTGGAGGAAAACACAGTGGTCGCTAGTGAGGAAAAGGAGGAAGATCAACCCTAACAATTTGCAAATCACCTCATGGAGGAGCACCTCCAACTGATTTTTGAAATCCGGCAAAAAAAAGACAATCAGATGCACTCTCAGCGCATCCTTGGCAAAAGAATGGACATTTTGTTTGACGGACTAGCGGACGTTCCTGCGCAGACTCGATGCCCAACATGCAGCCAGCGGTTCACCCCTGTCTACAACATCCATGGACAACCAAGCTCATCAATGGGGTAAAGTCTCCAAGTTTTTGTTCTTTGTTCAATCTAGTTGTAGGCCTAATTTTTTAGTTTATTCCAATAACATACTAGATGGTCATAGAGGCCACCTATACATTGTGCATACAGTTTGGTTCATAGATGGTCCTAAAGGACACCCAGATACTGTCCATACATTTTTGTTCATGCAGCTAGGATGTATAATTTTGTTAAATCAATTTTGTTCAAATAGTTTTAGTTCATATGGTGATGTGTCAAACTTGGAGCATCTAAGGGCCACCTATTTTGGTTTCCCTTCTATGGCAGAACAGGTGGCTCACACTTGGCAATGTACGACTAATAGATATTATTAATACAAGGATCCCCTTTTATTTGCAAAAAAAAAAATGGTTGTGGATGGCCTATAGGTAAAAGAAAAATGTCCAACAAGCAATAGATGGTTGTTGATGGCCCGTGGGAAAAATAAAAATGCCCAACAAGCACTAGATAGTTGTGTTTACAAGCTAAGATTGTTGTTGCTATCATGCAATGATCCATAAATTAATAATCATACCCAACACATCAATAAATACCACACCCATAGCACAGAGTGTTCAAGCACACCAAGCATTAATGAACCTACACCAAAGCCACAAAATTGAAACCATTACACATGGATCTCAACATTTAATGGGAATTTTAATTAAGCTTGAGAGACAAATACAGTGAGGTGAGCTATAAATAGAATTTGTATATTGTTACTCATTGACAATACAAATTTGTAAATGGCCATGGCTCAAAGGCACCTTTGTTCATCATGGACATGATCTTTGACTCCTTCTCCCATCAATATTCAAGTAATTTTCTCTGCTCGAGCTCTCATTTCTGCTACTTTCTTCCCCAAGTTCTCCTTGCCTCCCTTGTTGATGTCCTCACTACAACCTTCATTGTTTTAATGGGTTATCTTTGGAAGGCCAACCATCACAATGGTTTGCTTCCACTTCCAATTTTTCCAAAAAGATAAAATAAAATTAAAAAATCCATGCTTACAAAATTTACAAAAGGTAAAGCAACTAGGTGCTTATTACAAAGTTTGGTGAGGATCCCTTTCAAATCACACCTCCCCATTTACAAGCTTTTGGTCCCCAAAAGATTCAACTCCCTTCAATCTTCTTCTTCTCTAGTCATCAAGAAGACTATACAAAATCTCCCAGAAAGGGTGCCTCCATTGTAGGATGGAATATAAGAGTAGGGTAGGGGTTGCTTTTAGCATAAACCTATTATTTGTCTCATGGCTAGAGATGACATTTGTTGTTGTTACAGGTCATTGGAAAATAGCTATTCCTTAGGCTGTAAGTGCAACTAGCTCCTCTTTCCCTTTGACCTTGACTCTCCAAGATTTCTTCTTGGCTATTCAATTCTTGGGACGGAGTTCCGAGTGAAGCCTGCAAAATTTGGCCTCCTAGTGTCTAGTCAATCTGCAATACTAGTAATAGTTCTTGCATAGGCTACCTGGCCTTCTAGAGTGCCAACAATCGCTAGCATTATGACCCATTTACTTGCAACATAAACAAATTATGCCATACATTTTTTTGTTTATGATGATGCTTGTTAGCTTGGTTGCTTGGTCCCTCGAGGGTTGGAGCGAATCTGGATGTTGGATTCATCTCTTTGTTTCCCTCTTCCAAGCCTCTAAAATCAAGGGAATGGCTTCCATAGTGGCAATGGAAGGAGCTTGCTTGGTCTCTTGGACAACCTATCTCCTTCAAGGCCTCTTCCTTCATTGTCAAGTCCCAATATAGTTGAGCATTCACTCTAGTGAAACTCTTCTCTTGCCAATTATCCAATTGAGTAAATTTCTTCCCTAATTGCAAGAGTTGTAATATGCTCCTGTCTAATTTTTCTTTCATGGTGGTGAAAGAGTCTTGGCATTTGGCAAGTTCTTTCTCCAACTCATTTGTTTTTTGCCTCTAATATTGGCTTTCCTCTTAGATCTTCTTGTTGAGGTCTTTCAACTCTTTTAGCTTCTCCCACTTCAAGGATTTTCCCATGAAAACTACTTCAAGGTCTCCAACAAACCTACTTTGATACCATATGATCTATAATTGAGGAACTGAGAATCCACACAATTCACCAATACAAATTCTTGATGTGGAAAAAGAATTGCTCTGCCTTTTGCAATTACTGTTAGATTAGAATATGCCCTATCAGATTAAATCACAAGTATTGAGACATAGTTTGAAACCCCTATGTCTATGTTCTGCTACAATCACTATGAGTTCCATCTCTAAGGGAAATTAAACATCATGCTACAAAACTAAATCAACACTTCGAACAACAAAATATTCCACTTTGCACTCCAACTCTAAGTTAGAAAAATAGTACTTTTCTACAAAAGTGTCAACACACCTCAAGATTCTTCACTCATAGGTTGCTAATAATACCAAGGCAACAACATAATCAATGAAAGAGGGAATCACCATTTTGTTGTGTGCAAAAATAGATTTGTGGACTGTGTTTAAAAAAAAGAGTTGTCATGAGCGTAAAAATGGATTTGTGGGTTGAGTATGCATATAGCAAGTTGCAACGTCCCACTGCTTGGAGGGAACAAAATGGGAGTGAAAGGCATTGTCCCAAACACCAGAATAATTTATTGAATGTTGTGGATGGCTTGTGGGCAAGGAAAAACACCCAACAATTAACACAATGTTGTGGACAACCTGTGGACAAAACACAAATTCCCAATGAACAATAGATGGTTATGGACAGTCTATGGGCAAAAGAAAAATTCCCAACTAGTAATAGATGGTTGTGGATGGTCAGTGCGCAAAAGGAAAATGCCCAACAAGAAATAGATGGTTGTGGATGGTCTGTGGGCAAGAGAAAAGTGCCCAACAATAAATAGATCATTGTGTTTACATGTTGAGAATGTTGTTGTTATCATGCAATGATCCATCAATTAATAACCATACCCAACACATCAAGAAATACCACACCCATAACACACAGTGTTCAAGTAGACCAATGATTAATGAACCCGCACCAAAGCCATGAAATTGAAATCATTACACATAGATATCAACATTTAATGGGAATTTTAATTAATCTTGGGAGATAAATACAAAGGGGTGAGCTATACATAGGGTTCATGTATTGTTACTCATTGATAATAAAAAATTGCAAATGGCCATGGCCCATAGGTACCTTTGCTCATTGTGGATAAGCTCCTTGAATCCTTTGTCCATCGATATTCAAGCAGGTTTCCCTCCTCAATCTCTCATTTATGTCGATATTATCTTCCCCAAGCTCTCCTTGCCTCCCTTGTTGATGTCCTCACTACAACCTTTGTTGTTTTAATGGGATTCCTTTGGAGGGCCAACTATCACAATGGTTCATTTCCACTTTCAATTTTTCCAAAAAGATAGAATAAAATAAAATAAGACATGTTTACAAAATTTACAAAAAGTAAATAAACTAGATACTTATTACAAAGTTTGGCGAGGATCCTATTCAAATCACTGGCCCTTGTACTTTTGATTTGGTTTACAATTCTTTCATTTCTTAGTTGTGCATCCAAATTGCTTACAAGACTTTGTAATTGCTCGACATCTATTATGGAATGAATCAACGTTCATGAAACTATGTCTCTAGTCTACTTATGCCATTCCACAATATCTACAACATTGACTTGATTTAAGTGAACTTGAACATATGTTGTCTTATACTCTGATAGCTTTGAAAATTTAGAGAATTTGGGATGCAAAACAAATAAACTAAATTTATTCCTTTCTCAATAAATTGATGTTATCAATCAAGGAATCATAGGATCCTTTGATTCCACTTATGTTTCTTGACCAACTTTCATTTGTTTGGTGCTCTCATCTTCGTTTGAAGAGAAATTTGTCTCGCTTCCTAGCTGAGATCCCAATAAGGCATCCTTGGTTGATATTAAAGACTGATTATTGATGATAGAATGTGGTGTTACTGACATAGGAATAGAGGTAATCACCATCACAAGCTCATTGGATTTTTTGGGTTATAACTCCTTTAACAAGAAATTGATTTGTTTAGTGAAATCTTCTTGTGGATTTTCCTCTGAGGTAGTTGGGGTAGAATTAATACTCAAAGTAGTTTCTCCTTGAAAGTTATGCCTTTTAGAGTCAAACTCATTTGACATCTCTAATGCTTTCCTTTTATCCCACTCCTCTTTTTATGATAAGACCTTATCCGTTGAATTCATCCTAGTGTCAACTACTTGCTTTATGTTGTTGGATATTTGACTTGTTTTGATCATGCTACTTTTGGAATATTTAGTGTTGGAAGCTAAACTAGGAAGCATCGTAATTGTTTCTTTCAATGTTGGTTCTTTTTTTACACCAACACATATTACCTGCATTTTCATCAAATGTTGCACCTCTTCACATGTGTCTTTATTAGCCATTATTTATATTTCATGATTAGCATGATGTATATAAGCTAAAGAATTCACAGCTATTTGTTGCTATGAAACCAAGTGATGAGGGTCATACTTCCAGATATTTTTTTTCTTCATCTTTAAAGAAGAAATCATTTTGTTTATAGTATCCATGGCTGACATGTGCTTTACAGTGAGAGATAATACTTGGAAAGGCAATACAAAATATGACTTCTGATTTCGTGGTATTAAACACAAATGGTTTGCTGCAAGTCTCTCTCTGAGTATTTTAAGGCAAAAAGACACTGTGAAATATACAATGGTAAGAGATAGGGCTCGATTTCACAACCATAAATTTGAATCACAATGAAGTCTTGATATAAGTACCAATCACTAGTCATAGTCTCTGGACTTAATTGGAGGATCTTACGAAACCCCATTGGCATCCTAGATGGGTTGTAATTATGCATTCATGAATTCTCTATGTAATTACGATTGGTTTTTCTTATATCTCTAGTTACTTTATTATACGCAATTACGTATATAATAAGGGTTCATAGGGGTCCCGTTAGATCCTTCCATCTTCCTTTTTT
>JASDQU010949770.1:25405-37167 GCA_032191745.1 Picea mariana | reverse complement strand
TAAATTTATAAAAGAAAAACAATAAATATTTTTATGTGCTTTCTTTATCTGCTTCCTAGAAGCAATCATTTTTCACATCGATTTTCGTAAGTTTCGATTAAAACTTGCATCTTGTAAATCATGTAAATAAATGAGACTTGTATATATTCTTCTTAAATACAAATACTACACTTACATTAGAACATATGTACATATATATATATATAGTGTTTAGTAATTAGTTAGTTATTTCTCTTTTTTATTTGTTTCTTTTAGGATTCTTAGATTGGCTAACGGAGCCATTAAACCCGTTAGAACGAGTTACACCAAACGACTTGGGTTATTTAGACAACCCTGGACCAGACTCGCTCTTCCAGTTGATGGATGATAAATTTCGCCCGTCAACACATTGCTGACCAGACCTTTAGTATTTTGATAGATCCAGGTGCTACAAAGAGCTTTATTTCTAGTGCAACATTGAGAAGAATTAAGGAAAATGAAGTCGAGAAGGATGAGTTTAAGTACGTGGAAATGGATTCAAGTTCCAAACAGAAGGTTGGAGAAAGTGTTTCAGACTGTGGCATTGACTTGGGAGATTTTATAATGAAGTTCAAACTATACGTCGCGATCTTACGACGTCGTGATTGGTATGGACTGGTTGGAATTGCATGATGTGATACTGAACTGTAAGACGAAACCATTGAGTTTGACCGATGATGAGGGATAGAGAAGAGTGATTGTAGGAAGAAACCAGGGAGTTTCCTTAAGGTTCATTTCTTCCCTACAGCTACAGAAGAGCATGCGCAAAGGATAAAAGATATATGCAATATTAGCATTGAATGATAAGGGCGTGGCAGAAGGATTAGAAAACCTTTCGGTAGTACTAGAGTTTGGAGACATGTTCCCAGAAGAGTTATGAGGTTTGTCACCTAAAAGAGAGCTGGAATTTACCATCGACTTAAAACATGGAACTAAACCGATAACAGGAACGCCTTAACGGATGTCGACCCCTGAGTTACAGGAGTTGAAAATGCAATTGAAAGAGTTGTTAGACTTAAGACTTATACGTCCAAGTGTGTCACCTTGGGGTGCGCCTGTTATTTTCATAAGAAAGAAGGATAGGTCATGGAGACTCTGTATTGATTACCATGAATTGAGCAAGGAAACAATCAAGAACCAATATCCGTTGCCAATAATAGACGATTTGTTTGATCAAATGAAAGGCCGTTGGTGTTTTCAAAGATCGACTTTATATCAGGATATCACCAGTTATAGATAAAGGAGGAAGAAATTCCTAATACCACATTCAAGATGAGGTTCGGACATTACAATTTTACCGTTTTACCATTTGGACTGACAAGCTCCCTTGTGGTATTCATGAGCTTGATGAATGGGGTGTTTCGTGAATACTTGGAAAAGTTTGTTCAAGTGTTCATTGATGACATATTGATATATTCTGGAATGAAGAAAGAACATGATGAACATTCGTGCTTGGTACTACAGTGTTTACGAGAAAACAAATTATACATGAAACTGTCGAAATGTTCTTTTTATCAATGGAGGATTCATTACTTAGAGCATGTTATCTATAATGAAGGCATCATTGTGGATCCAGCGAAGGTAGAGGCTATTATGGAATGGCCTGCATTGACGAATGTACTAGAAGTAAGTATATTTATGGGTTTAGCAGGATATTATCGATGGTTCATTGAAGTTTTTTTGAATATAGCAAATCCGATGACGAAATTGCAAAAGAAAAAAAAAAGAAGTTTGTATGGACTGAGAAATGCGCGAAATCATTTCGAAGGCTCAAGGAGTTGTTGAAGACAACATTGATACTAAAATTCCCTGACATGGACGAGGAATTCTTGGTATGCACATACGCTTCCAAGGAAGGATTAGGTGGAGTATTTATGCAAGACAGTCGAGTGATCTCTTACATCTCAAGGAAATTAAGAAAGCATGAGGAGAACTATGCGACACATGATTTGGAGTTATTGGCCATTGTGTATTCCCTAAGAGTGTGGAGACACTACCTGAATGGATGGAAATTCGAACTAAAAACAGACCACTGTGGTTTGTAGCACATTTTTACGCAAAGTGACTTGAACGCGCGACAAAGGCGTTGGTCAGAATTGCTTAGCGAATACGATTTTGAGATTACTTACATGATAGGAATAATGAACAGAGTGGCAGATGCATTGAGTTGGATACCACACATATTTTCGGTGATACCTCTTCAGACAAATCTTCGAGAAAATATTCTAACTATGCAGTTCAACGATGACTGGTATAAAGAGGTTAAAGATAATATCAGACAAGACACCATGTTGGTACCAAAGTTTGAAGGATATGCATTGGACAACAATGGATTGATGAGGTCTAATAACCAGATTTATGTACCGCCTAATGATGAATTGAGAAGTGATCTTAAGTGAAGATCATAGAGCAGTTTACATGGCTCATCCAGGAGTCACAAAGATGAGGGCAGACCTTAAGCCCTTATTCTTCTAGAAAGGAATGAAAGTGGACATATTTAGCTATGTGGTGAGGTATCTATAATGTCAACAAGTGAAGGATGAATATAGACATCTGACAGGATTACTTCAACCAAATGTTGTTCTAGAATTGAAATGGGAGGTCATTTTTATGGACTTTATTGTTGGATTGTCGCTAACAGTAAGGAGGCATGACTCCATTTTCGTGGTAGTTGACACTCTAACGAAGAGTGCACATTTTATTCTTGTGCGCACGATGTATCAGGCGCTAGACATAGCTAGAGTTTTTATCAGCGAGATTGTGAGATTACATGGCATACCTAGAAGGATCATATCCAATAGAGGATCATTGTTTATAGGATGATTTTGGACCAGTTTCTAAGAGGCCTCGGGGACAGAACTGAACTTTAGTACAACATATCACCCTGAGACAGACGAGAAGACTAAAAGAACGAACCAAATTTTGGAAGATATGTTGCGTATGTACGTGATGGATCAACAAAATCATTGGGAATAGTTCTTGCCACTAGTAGAGTTTGCATACAACAAAAACTATCAAAGTACCATTAAGATGGCACCATTTGAGTTTATTTATGGGTGACTGTTTCAGAATCCTTTGAGTTGGGATCGACTTGAGGATAGGGTCCTGTTATCAAAAGATTGGTTTATGCCTCAGCATTGCATAAGTGGCGCTACCTACAGGCACTACCTAATATTTCACAGAGAACAGAATTTGCATTTCATTATTCATTTTGGAAAATGAATACAATTGTTATGGGACATTTTATTTATTTTGGGGAAAATTGAAATTATATTGAGTTATGCCCAATATCCAAGTTCAAGCATCGAAATCACCCACAGATTTATGCTACCAAATTGCATGTAGACACACAGTCGAGCGCTACCTACAGGCACTGCGTAATATTCTTGCAGAGGCTAAATTGTGCAAAGTTATTCTACCATTTTTGAGTCACTAATTTAAAACTTGGGTTATGAGCAGTTGAGAATGTATTTTTGAAAACTGGAGGAGGTTTTTGTTCATAGCATTCCAAATAACAAAAACCTCTCTTAGTTTTTCAAAATGTGTTTTGGTTTGAGAGATATTGGATATAGAGGTGGCACTGCATACTCTTCACAGTGGCGCTGCGTACTCTGCACAGTGGTGCTACCTAATTTCTTGTAGCGGTCACGGTTTTGATATTCTCCTTGTTGGGAGGTTTCCACATGTCAAGGAGGGTTAGAATGAATTCTTAAGGATCATTTAGATGTCAAGGGACACCTTCACCTAATATTTATCTCCAACAAAGGCCTCATGCAATGAGGTGGAGAAATTTTATTAATGACTTCCAACAAATTCCTAAAAATCAACAGTTTGTTGGATTTTTGTCTCTTTGATTGTTGCCACCTATATCCTAGGCTTAGAATCCAATGGAGGATATGGGATTCAAACTCTTTAGTTCTTTTGGATTCTATTGTCTATTTAAACAAGGAAATATCTCTTGTATATAGGGGATTTCATGAGCCAAGAGAGGCTAAAGAGAGATGTAGCAGGCAGATTTCCTGTGTGTGTTCATTTGTAAGCCTGTGGGAATTTTAGGATTGTAAGCATTACTGATATTGGAGAATCATGAGAGATGTGATTTCATATTGTAATTCTTCTGTTTATACTTCTTATTATTTGAATATATTTCATATTTGAGAATCAAAGGCTTTCAATTGAAGAAATTGAGCATAATAATATTAGGACAAGAAGATTGGTGGAAAAGGCCTCAAGACATAATTCTCAACATTGTATTAATCTTAATGATACAACTATATAATACAATAATGAAACCACCTCAATTTTTCTCACATCGACACCTCATCGGGAGATAAGGTAGGAGGAGACAATATAGGAATATAGAAACATAGTTAGGATAACAACTATATCCTAGTATGTAAAATACACAAAGGTGGAATACTAAGACTTGATGATTATATATGAGAAAGAGGCTAACATTCCCCCCCTCAATCATAAGTCCACACAACAATACCAACAAAGCATGTGCATAAGTTGGTATATCTCCATGTCTTCATGCTGAAACTCCTGAGATGAGCCACAATGAAGAACAACCTGAAAAAACGCCAAATATGGATGCTGAGAAATATGAAAAATCCCACTATGCCAACAATTTGTTCACTGATGTGAACTCCAATATGATGAGAGAGAACAAACAGAAGTGAATCAGCTACAAGTCTGCCACATCCCTGAAAATGCCTGACAACTCAATCAATGCCATGTTGCAATGCAGTAGGATCCATCTGTCCTCTGCTAGGTCCAATGACCATCTAGGTGAACCAAATATCCACACTATTGCTCTCAAAATAAGCATCCCCGTGTATGATTCAAGAGTTGTTTTATTCAATATTACTGTGTTGTCTTCAGTAGTGTTTATTAGAGTATTCAGAAACTAATAATTCATGACTTTGCTCCATTTGAATACACTCGCTTGAACTTTTCATTCACTTGCTCTTCTGGCTCGCTTGTACTCACTCACTTGAACTTGCTTCCATAAATTTTGAGGATGTCGGTTAACACCGAAAATGCATCCCAAAGTATTACAATGATTCATTAAACTACTCATCTTTGTCAATTACGACTCAAAAATATAATGACTCTTTTGTGTCGGGCTCAACCGAGAATGCATCGGAAATTACAGATCAACTTGATTTGATTTGACACTTACAAAAAAATACTACTTGCAAGTTTACAATAAATGTCGATTTCAAAGTTGAGTTGATCTTCAAATTTGATGATGCTTTGATTCCTTGATATAGTAGGTGCTTGATGTGTCCATTTGTTGAAGTGATTTCCAATTTGATATCTCTGTTGCTTCTTAATTGAGAGCTTTGATTATGCTTGAATGGCATTAATTTGAGCTTGAACTTCATGTTTGTTGTGTTAAATGATGAATTGAAAGTATGATTATGTCAACACTAGACATAAAATAACATAAAGATTCCATGAAAAACTTACCATCACACACAACACAAGGTGTACCTAAGATCCCGTTATTCAATTTCAAGCAGATCTAGGACACAGAGAAAAATACTTCAATTTTATTATGAGTATCATTCTTACAATAATATTTCTCAAAAATCGAGTTTCTTACCACCTCAGTCCATCACTTCTCTCTCATGCTCACTCTCATTTACTAATGAGCAAAAATATTATATTTACTCACCTCCATAACAAAAATTTCCTTAGTTCTCTTTAACTCCTCCTTTATCTCTTTTATCTAAAAAGTGAAAATATTATAAAGTAATAAGACTTCAAAGTAGTTTTAGAAGTAAATTACTTTTAAAATACTTTCTAAACAAATCTAATATGATTGGTATAGCCCTTTTACATACCACTTATAAACTTAAAAAGTGATTCATTAAAAACTGTGTACAGTTTCGTTTTATATGTATGGCATGTTTATGACTTTAAGAAATCATAAATAAAATTTGAAAGAGAACATATCCATATCTTTTACTAGTTACCAATTCATCCGTGAAGATGCCACATGTGTACCATTTAGGTGTTGACTTTGGAGAAAAGCTACCAAAATCCAGCGATTGCTGCAATCTGTCATCCAACAATAAGTGGAGGTCGCTTCCTTTACAAATGCACAAGTCTTGATCTTGGACAAATCCTTGTGATTTTAGAGTGAAAATATGCAGCTTCCCGTTAATTAATTACCTTCAAAGTCAATTGTATCTAGAATGCAGCGCCTGGCAGGTAGGAGTCCTCAAAATCTTCAGGAGCAATGAGTTCTATTTATGGAACTGATCCCACGTACGCAAAAAAATCATAAGGCAACCACGCAACAAGTATGTCCATGTCAGGTGCAATCACATTTGATTTCAGAATACCATGACTGACATGATCTGACACTCTGGATGAAGATTTTTCTACTGTCAGTGAAGGCTTCGATCCTAGCTGAGTTATCCTGAATTTTATATCCGTTGTGGCATTTGATGCACCACTGATAACATAATTTGCTATTTGTGTGGTGAAAAGAAAATTGCAGTGAGAGTTATTCAGATCAAATTGAAGAAGTTACCCGAGAAACCTTATCACCAGACAGTGAAGAAGGAGGGCATTGTTGTGGGAAGATCTACAAAGGTGAAAGGTGAGTTTACAAAGCATACAAAGCGCCTCATGAAATATTGTTTGAAGCTCCGCCACTTGTAGATCGGGCTTTGGAGTGAAATATTTTTGCAACATTTAATATCAGTTCAAAACTGCCCACAAAAATCATGCAGAAGAGGCACTATCAAGGATTCGATTTGCATCATGAGATCCAACCATACCAAAAAACTTCTCACGATTACATCAACACGATGGAATTCATGCAATTAATGGTAAAACGAAAACCTCCAGAAGGTGTGTATGAGACTCTTCTATAGAGAACAGGCACAATCCCTCCACTGTAAATCTGTAAATGGTGATATGCTCCAACGTAGGGTTTCTTCAGATCTGTAACATCAAATAGAGCTCGAAAAATTGTTGATCCGCTGCATGGAAATACAGATCTACAAGTAATACAAATCTGATTCAAAGAAAATGTTCGAGCAGGAGTACCAACATTCTGGTTGATCGATTGGTGTATATTGATGAGTAGGAAGATACTCCAGATCGTGCCTTAGTTGCCAAAATTATGCAATCGTATCTAGCTATAGTTTGACATGGAAATGTTCTTTTAGATAGCTATCTCATGGATGTCTCACGTGATTTTATTTTGTGAAAAATGAGGAGGCTTCTAGAGGCCGACAAAATATTAAATAATGAATTCTAAATACAACTCTTAGCTGTGAAAACTGTCAAAAAACAAAATACAATGCATGATCTACAGTTCCATTCATGAGTACAGATCTACCCAAATCGCAAAATGTTGATGTGAGATCACTTGAATCACTCAATTGTTAGCAAATTACTGGTGTATAAGAAATAAAGTACAATATTATTTATACAAACTCAAAAACATCGCAGAAAATAGCTTACAATCCTCATATACTATCAAAACAAGATCGCATTACCATCAAACCAAAGCTGATACATCGATGGCCTTTCTAGAAGTTGAGTAGCTGATAACAAATCTCTAATCTCTTTCATCTATGATGTAGCTTGTGTGCTAATTTTTCCTCTTTGGATGCATGCTCTCGTTTCACCTCATCTTCCATGGTGAAACTACCATGGAACTCAATACTAACAGGCCCTTAAGAACAAAAAAAATCTCTGATACCAATTGAAGAAATTGAACATAATAATATTAGGACAAGAAGATTGGCTGAAAAGGCCTCAAGCCATAATTCTCAACATTGTATTAATATTAATGATACAACTATATAATACAAAACTAAAACCACCTCAATTTTTCTCACATCGACACCTCATCAAGAGATAAGGTAGGAGGAGACAATATAGGAATCTAGAAACATAGTTAGGATAACAACTATATCCTAGTATGCAAAATATACAAAGGTGGAATACTAAGACTTGATGATTGTATATGATAAAGAGGCTAACATCAATGATTTATGGATCCCTAAGTAGCAGAGGATCTGCTGTATTTTTCCCATTAGTCATTGTTTATATTCAAGTATTTGTTGATTCATTAAATTGAGAGGATCTTTGTTTAGTGAAAATTCTACCTTATGCTTTCCTTCTTCATTCTTCCACTTATCACTTTATAATCTTGTTTTCTTTTGAGAAGCTTTTGTGCCTTCGCTGAGTAGGATGTTTGTGACTCCATTTCCCATTGGTGTAGCTTACTGATCTATAGTTTGCATCCCTCTCTCTTTCTGTATCCATATTGTTGATCCACTTATTCAAAACCAAAATTATATTTTACATTCTGATGGGTGTTGAGCTTACACTTTAGAAGTCAAAGTGTGACTTTCAGTGCTAACATTTTTGGCACCATTGTCAGGGATGGATTTGAGCAGATTGAAAATATCCTTGGGAAGAATGACATTGCACAACTCCATATTTAGATGGTGACTAAAGTTGGACACCTTCAAGACTGCACATTCACCATGGCGACTCCATTGTACATAATCTGTTGGTGACTCGACTGGAATGAGAACAATTAAATGGCTATGAAGGCTATCCTGGACAAGAGGTTTGCCCCACTCAATTTCTTAGACATAGATGGTTATCCACATCCTGTGCCTCAAATTGATGAATGGAAAGATCTACTGCCCATATTTTATGAAGGTGAGAATGATAGCCATGTTGATCATGTTCATGAATTTCATGCTTTGATGCAGCAGCTTGACATCCATCATGAAGATATATTGATAAAAATGTTCATGTATTCATTGGAAGGCAATGTGAGGCAATGGTATAGAACACTCCCTGCTTCTATTATTTTCTCTTTGAAGGACTTTCATAATGTTTTTTATTCTCATTGCAAGATAATTTATCCAACTGAAAGACTTTTTGAGAATTTTTGTGAGAGGTATGCATCATATATTCAAGATTCAATAAGTGATTCCTCCAGTAGTGATAATGAAGAAGATGATTGCAAAGAGCAGGACTTAGATGGCGAGTTTCATAATGTTTTTCCTAAATTTGAAAGACAAATACATCATTAATGTCAAAATCTAGGTCCCCAAGAGAAACATCAATATGGACAATCCATCATTTCCTTATCTCCTCCTTTTCTCGATTCTTTAAGTCAAGAGGTCATCTTAGATACAGATTTACTTCATCATGAGAATAGTATTGCAAGTTTTCATGACCAAATTTATAGCTTATCAGTCCCTCCTATTGTTAATGAACCAATGTGTCGTGATTTGCCAAGTTTTGATGACTATGAGGATGTTTTCCCTAAACAACCAGTTGTCCCAGCTATTGTACAAATCCCCTCAACCATTAATAGTCAAATGGTCTTTGATTCACCTTTGTATGATGATTATGAAGATGATTTCCATGAAAAGTCTGTTGAAGACCTTATATCAGAGAAGTACCCTTCACATCAAAGAAACAATAGCTTCTTTCAACCCTCATGTCATATTTTTGTTGCTGAAAAAGAAGAAAAAGATGATAATCTAATTTTAGAGGGTGAAAAACTGAGAAATTGGGACCATAAGCCAAGCTATGATCAATATCCCGCACAATCAGAAGATAAGACAGAAAAATGTAGTTTCCCAATCACTTCTAATTGTGATGAACTGCCCTATCAACCCCCTATTCCTCTTAAAGACACAAGCTCAGTTTCATCAAGTAGCCAAGATCAAATGCCATGTGATTAGATGAGAAAGGTTGAAATTAACGAAAGACAAGCATCACTAAGCCTTTTTCCTAATACACCTCTTGACCAGGAGTGGACCAAGGCCATATGCATTGAGGATGAATCAAACAATCAACAAGCCATACAACAACCAACAACAATGGAGGAAGGATATAATGCAATAGTTTTCCTTTTTACACAAAGCAATGTTGCAGGGGCAAGTATTGATGATGTTTTTCAGGATCCATTTGCAGCCTGTCTGCAAGCAGAAAGTGGGCCTCTTCAATGGAATGTGTATTGCCAAATGTTTCTTTGACATGCCTTCAACTAAGAATTATCTCTGGTGGTTAAGGAAGCACATTTCAAAGCTTCAAACAGTTAAAAAAATAATGAAATGGCTTCATTGATTATTTCATGTAACTTGAATGCTTCATTTTCCCAATAATTAGAGTAGGTGTGTGCAATAAGCTTGTTGAACAAGCATCATTTTCATCATTTTTGTCATTTTCAGTTTTCATTTGCATTTAGTTTCAGTTGAAGTTCACATATCGAAGCAGATTGTAGAGGTTAAAGGTTGGGAGCAGCCCAATGGATAAGGCACTGAAACTAGAAGAGTTCTTAGACTCTGACAGGGAGGACTCTATCCCCCATGGAGCCTATGTTAGCACAAGATTGGTTTATGCCTCAATGTTGCATAAGTGGCACTACCTACAGGCGCTACCTAATATTTCACAGAGAACAGAATCTGCATTTCATTATTCATTTTGGCAAATGAATACAATTGTTATGGGATCTTTTATTTATTTTGGGGAAAATTGAAATTGTATTGAGTTATGCCCAATCTCCAAGTTCAAGCATCAAAATCACCCACAGATTTATTCTACCGAATTGCATGAAGACACACAGTCGAGCACTATCTACAAGCGCTGCGTAATATTCTGGCAGAGGCTAAATTGTGCAGAGTTGTTCTACCAGTTTTGAGTCACTAATTTAAAACTTGGGTTATGAGAAGTTGAGAATGTATTTTTGAAAACTGGAGGAGGTTTTTTGTTCATAACATTCCAAATAAAAAAAACCTCTCTCATTTTTTAAAAATGTTTTTTTGTTTGAGAGATATTGGATATAGAAGTGGCGTTGTGTACTCTGCACAGTGGCGTTGCGTACTCTGCACAATGGTGCTACCTAATTTTTTGTAGCGGTCACGGTTCTGATATTCGGCTTGTTGGGAGGTTGCCACATGTCAAGGAGGGTTTGAATGACTTATCAAGGATCAGTTAGATGTCAAGGGACACATGCACCTAAGATTTAGCTCCAGTAAATGCCTCATACAATGAGGTGGAGACATTTTATTAATGACTTCCAACAAATTCCTGAAAATCAACAGTTTGTTGGATTTTTGTTTCTTTGATTGTTGCCACCTATCTCTTAGGATTAGAATCCAATGGAGGATATGGGATTTGACCTCCTTAGTTAATTTGGATGCTATTGTCTATTTAAAGAAGGAAATATCTCTTGTAGAGAGGGGATTTCATGAGCCAAGAGAGGCTAGAGAGAGATGTACTGGGCAATTTTCCTGTGTGTGTTCATTAGTAAGCCTGTGGGAATTTTTGGATTGTAAGAATTACTGCTATTGGAGACTCATGAGAGCTGTGATTTCATATTGTAATTATTTTGTTTATACTTCTTCTTATTTGAATATATTGCAAATTTGAGGATCAAAGGCTATCAATGATTTATGGATCCCTAAGCAGCAAAGGATCTGTTGTATTTTGCCCATCATTCATTGATTATATTCAAGTATTTGTTGATTCATTAAATTGAGAGGATCTTTGTTTAGTGAAAATTCTACCTTATGCTTTCCTTCTTCATTCTTCCACTTATCAACATATAATCTTGTTTTATGTTGAGCATCTTTTGTTCCTTCGTTGAGTAGGATGTTTGTGACTCCAATGCCCATTGGTGTAGCCTACTGATCTATAGTTTGCAACCCTCTCTCTTTCTTTATCCATCTTGTTGATCCACC
>JASDQU010949770.1:12427-25388 GCA_032191745.1 Picea mariana | reverse complement strand
TTGATGGGTGTTGAGCTTACACTTTAGCAGTTAAAGTGTGACTTTCAGTGCTAACAGGTCCTAGTAGGACCAAAAGCGATCCAAGAAATGGAAGAACAAATGAAAATGATAAGACAAAGGATTAAAGAAGCACAAGATCGACAGAAGAGTTATGTTGATGCACATCGTGTTGACCATAATTATGAAGTTGGCGACCAATTTTTCTTGCGGGTGAAACTGCACAAGAGCTCGATTAAGTTGGGAAAGGGTGCTAAACTCTCTCCTAGGTTTGTGGGACCTTTCAAAGTTGTGGAAAGGAAGGGACCCGTGGCCTATCGACTAGCCTTGCCTGATTCTTTGAGGCGTATGCACGATGTTTTTCATGTTTCTATTTTGAGACATTATGTTAGTGATCCTACACATGTGATTGAGATGAGTCCCTTGCAAGTGTCAGATGAGGATGCACTCATGAAGGAGCCAATCTGCATTATGGACCATCGTAGTTGACAGTTACAACGTCGAACAATTGATCAGTTCAAGGTCCAGTGGGACAATTATAGTCCTCACTCATCTACCTGGGAGGATGCATATGATATGTGCCAATAGTTTCCTTACTTATTTGATAGTTAGACATATAGAGCATGTCAGATACTTTATTTACTGCATTTATATACTGTACAACTTCGGGACGAAGTTTAAAACAATAGGGGGTGTATGTAACATCCTACTCTTGAGAGCACATGTTATTGACTTATTCTTTGAGGACACTTGATTGCAAGTGATCTGGTTATAGTATATGGTTGTCTGTTTCGCTTATGGATTCTTATGACAATGTTGATGGATTATAATTTATGTTGTTTGTTATCTATGTATTGGTAGATGCTATTGACGAGCTTCCCCTAAGTGTACAGGACACTTGATAGATTGAGGATTCTAAGGGCATAAATGGACCTCCTTGGACTCCAGATTGAGTGAGGGAGTGGATTGTATTGGTTTGAGTATTTCATTTATGCATATGTGACATATGATCAATTATATTATGATGTTATGGATCATTGACAGTGTTTTGTTG
The DNA here is from genome assembly GCA_032191745.1 of Picea mariana. Lineage (NCBI taxonomy): Eukaryota > Viridiplantae > Streptophyta > Pinopsida > Pinales > Pinaceae > Picea > Picea mariana. The sequence continues at coordinate 24,337 of JASDQU010949770.1, read as the reverse complement.
AGGGATGCAGGCTAACGATTTCTTGTTAATATGACTCACATAAGGAGTAAAGGGGCCATGCACAGAAACCAGATATTGAGGGAGAGGTCTGGCATCATCCCTGACACAACCTACTACCACTCCCATTGTGCCTAGGATTGTAGGTTAACAATTACCTAGTTCGATAGATCCACAATGTCATGAGGGCAGACTAAGACAGTCGCTCATGAATATTTCTAAGGGGTGCACAATAAGGGAGTGTCCTTATTCCTTAGAAGACCTTAGTCTCTCACAAGGTCGTCCGAATGGAGTGCTGACTCCAGGGGTTGGACAACTACCAAAACCAGTCAAAGGTGAGTGGTACCCTTGGAGCATGGAGTGTGTCTTGAAGGGAACGTCGCGTAATTAAAAATTTGAATCAAAGNTTGAGCGAATGTTAAACCTTGTAAAATATTTAGCACTGCCGAATTAATTAATTAATTAAGGAATGAATTTATTAATCATAATCCCTAAGGGTCTAAGCCTTTGCAAATAAAAATTTAATTAAGCCTAAGTCTAAGTTACTGAGAAGACTAAAAACTAATTTTATAAATTAATTAATGAGGGGATGAAATAAATCAATTTAAGAAATCAAGGAAAATAAAATAAATCTAAAGAGTGATTTAATACTCATGTGCAAGTAATTACCAAATTGGAATTTAAGGTAAAAATTGGAATAAAACTAAATGAAAAGGTACACATAGAAAGGAATCTAGAATCTAGTTAATAATAGTCTAACTAGGAGAAGATTCCTATTTTAACTCAACTCAGTTTTAGAAAGGCATTAGTCATTAATTGGAAATAAAGAGAATAAATGGACAACTAGGAGTGATTTTAGGAGCGCTTTTAGGATTGGTGAGGTAAATTGACTTTTATTAAATTAAAATGTGGATTTAATTGTGCAAATTAGGGAAAGGGTGACAAGTGTAAGGGGGAGATAATTCTAAATTATTTTAATCAAAAAACGAATTAATTGTGCAAGTGTGGGAAAATTCTATAAAACAAATGGCTTAGTTGAGAGATGCATCACACTGGTTATGAGTAATGTTATGCTGCAGAAATTTGGAATAGTTTTACTTGTGAGAGTTGGGATACCCAGCTTGAGAGAGAGTGGTGGTTCTACCTTCCGAGGCAAGCTGGGAGCTAGAGAATTTATGGTTGTGTGTTTGCGTGGCCCCTTTGCGGCTAGGGGGGCTAAGGGGGAAGAAGAGTACCCCTAGCATTGGTTGGGAGGTATCGGTGAAGTCTCAATGATTACCAAGCAAGCTAAGATGGATTGACATTGTAAAAGCTTGGAAAGGACATGCACTAGTTGTCGGTCAGACAAGCAACTCCACTACCATTATTTTTTGGTCACAGTATTGTATATTTAGTTGTTTATGTGTTAACAAAGAATCGTTGTACTCTTCTAGATTTTGAATATTGATGTTAATGGAGTCTAGATTCTGAATGTTTATAAAACTCATGCATTGTTTGTAATATAATGATTTTGTATATTGTAACCCTGATATATATAATTTCATATTGAAGTAAAAATTTGATGTATAGATCACTAGGAGCGATCTCAGTTTTTTTTATTTCCATTTATATTTTGAGGTTGAGTTCGTATGATATTTCTTTTTATATGCTCGCGATTTTACTACGAAACCTATGTGTTTTATATAAAAAACATAGTCATGCTCTTGGTACATCTACCCTGCACTTCTCTCAGAAAACCGTTTGCATTTTTATGCATACAATTTTGCCCATCAATGGTGAATTCCCTGCCCTCATTCTATGGAACCCTGCGTTTTTCTTATGACAGGATTTACCCAGTGATTTTATTGTTTCACTCAGTGATTGCTTGGATCACACTCAACATTACCTCCATTTCCGAGCGTTTGAACAATTGGAATTACCCATCACCCCTCAAAAAGCGGTCTGCTTTTGGGAGGACCAACTCATCTTTAACTTTACCTTCTTTTCATTTTGTCTATGGCTGGAATGCATTTCCCCTCTTCCTCATGGCGGTTTTCCAAGTAATAAACCTCTGCATTCTTTCCCATTATATATCTTTGAGTTTTATTTTAAATATGAAAGTTTAGCATCATACCTCTCTAAAGAGAACCCATGTGATCTCGAAGAAGATAATTTAATAAATTCCCTGTTGAAGGTTGAGGCTTCCACAACTTGTGCATTACTATAAAAATATCAGTATAGTCGTACAAATGGGGTTATCTATGCATTGTTTTGGCTCATTTTGTTTGAGAATCCATCTTCATTGTTCTTTTGAAGATGGAGGGATGGCTCCGTAATACAGTGGTTTTGTTTAATCTGGAAACAATTCTTCCTTCCTCCTCCAAAGACATTTTTATAGAGGATTATCTCTGCGTTTTATCCTATTTTATCTCTGTGATTTTGCTTATTTATTTACCCAACAATTTCTTTTATTCCCTTAGAAAAATTTAACATTGTATTTCTCTGCGATTTTGCTTACTTATTTACCCAACGATTTCATTTATTCCCTCAACGAAATTTAACATTGTGTTTCTCCGTGATTATGGTAAGCGTTTTTTTTTAAACGATTATCCTCTATGATTTTGCTCATCAAATTCATAATAACTATCCCAGAGATGTGAATTCTCCTTGCGTTTTCCTTCTCTTCCAATGGAAGTTTCGCAAGAGATTCATCTTTGCATTTTAATCCACAATTGTAATGCATTTTCCTTCTCCTCCATTGGCAGTGTTTGCAAAAGATTAATCTCTGCATTTTAATCTACATCTGGATTGCGTTTTCTTTGCCTGGAATTTTGCAATCCGAGTTACCCTTGTCTCACTCAATGATTTCTGGATTGCGAGATTGTCACCCTCACCACTGCATTGAATATGGATTTGCAAATTCTGGAAGGATTGTGAGTTTGTATTTACTGTTATGATACCTCCTTACTTATGGGCTTCGATGGAATTGCTAAAGAGTCCATTTTCCTTATCTTTTTGAGTGTGTATTTATTTGTGCTTTACACATTGGAGTATTTAGTTTATGAAATTTTCACTATACATCTTATTTTTCAGTTCTCTCGTAAATCATTTCTTAATCCTCATTTTTAACTTATGTAGAGTATATTATAGTTATCTATATACATATTTTAGTGTTATCTTTTTTAAGTTTATTACTCTTTTAGAATGGTGCAATAATGTAGTTTGTTTCCATTCTTGGAGTCATCCTATTTATGTTTGTCATTATGATCAATATGAATGAGATACATCTAATTAATACTACCCATTACTCGTGGAAGTCCTACATGAATACTTGTAGAGAAATAAGGGATTGTTCATGATCACTTTGGGAGCGTAAATTGCACCTTTGGATCCCCTAAAAAGAGACAAGTGGGATAGAAAGATGATGATTCATGTGGGCTCATTGGCATGTTATTTTTGAAGATATTAACTTTCATGTTCAAGGAATTGGAAAACCAATTCGAAATAGATTCCCTTGTGCCTTGGAATAATGTTAAGGAATAAACAATTAAGTGATTAACCTTTCTTACATTATGGGATAATGTTGATGTATAGATGATTATGTGCTAAGATTTCCCTTGCGCCAGGGAAAACAACTATTGATTTCTCCTACGCCTTGAACTTAATGTGATTGGATTTCTTGCGCAATGAATAAAAGTAATGATTACTCTTACGCCCTTAATTATGTTGACCTATGATTGTCTAGAAATTATTTTACTCTTGCGCATCTATATAAGGTTGATTTAGGATTGTTTTAGTAATCAATCTACTCTTGCGCCACAAAAATGTTAATGAATAAATGATTGAGCGATTGATTTCCCTTGCGCCATGGATTAGGCTAATGATTAAGTATTTAGATTGCTTTGCGCTATGGACTGATGATAATGCATACATGTTTACACTTTTAGATTACTCGTGCGCATTGTAATACTGTTAATGTATGATTTCCTACGTGATTAGATTAATTGCGCGCATTGAATGAGGTTGATTTATGTTCAATTCGGTATTTAGATCATGCGCGCATCTTGAAAATAATGTTGATTTATTGTTGAATTCAGTAATTGATTAATCGCGCGCCTTGAAATAAAATAGATGTTTTCTTTTACGCCATGAAAATTAAATAAAGTTGATTACATTGCGCCTTAACTTATTTCGTTATATGATTGGTTTAGTAATTAAATTCTCTTGCGCCATGAACAATAATGATGTTGATTGATTGAGCTAGTTGGTTTTCGACTTGATTGTGTTAGTGGCATGTAGACATCTCATTGTTCCTCATAACAGTCACCAGCCCTAAGACCTTGAGTGGTTAAAATCAATCGGATGAATCCTGGCTTGAGCATTGCTTATGTGTCCTAGAGTTCCTAACCATGCAGGGTAGGTTGGGCGGGTAGTCATTTTAATATTCAGTAATTGGTCGATCATTGTTTATAAATTCCTTCAGATGATTGTCATGGTTGAACTGCATCGCTATTTATGTTTATGTGTTGGTCAGGTGTCGCTATCATTTATGTTGATGAGTTGGTTGCGTCGTTATTGATTATGACGATGAATCTCTTGTAATGTTTTTAATTATGATGTTGTTTGGTTATGCGCTGCTATTTATTATGTGTTGATGTTAATTTCCTAATTCTTTAAAAAAAAATTAACCTATTGTGCTTCTCTTTTCCTAGTCGTAACAGAGAGGCTGTTACAATTTCTCCTTATATAAAACCACTTCCAAGGTTCTTTATTCATCCACAATGTCTTGAAATGACTCTTCCTTCATGTAAAGTAAATCTTTCTCATCATTCTTCTCAAGATTCAATTGTTTCACCAATTCTTCTTGTTGCAAGTTCTCTTGAGGTTTTTCATCATCTATTGAAAGGTTGAAATATTCTTTTTCATTGGGTGGAGGCTCCTTGATTTCATTCCCAAATTTACTGCTTGAATAATCTTCATATGGTGTATATGAAAGGCCAAAGTCTTCTTCTTGCAAATTGGAATTCTTATTTTCATTTTCAGCCATATGACTTGTTTGAGAAAAATATTCCAATCTTTTATTAGACTCTTCTTTGAATTCAGTCACTTCATTTTCTCGTTTCCATATGGGAGAGGATGGGTGGGAAACAACATTGAAAACATATGAATGCACTCTCAGGATGAACATTTTTGCAAATGAATTTTCCAACACATCCTAATTGATAATGGAGTTAGGCAGTAATGAACCATACCATTCAAGAGAATCCCCATGCAGATTTTGTAAAAATAATCAACATGTAACATTGTCTTGAATGAGGTCGAAATCATGACATATACTTTTGAAATTAAACAAATTCTACTCTGCATCTTCTGAAATATTTCCAAAGAATGTAGAAATTTTTTCAATAGGAATATTGGGCATTTGAAAATCTATTTCTGGTAGATTTAAAGGGGTTCTATGAAATCGCCTCCTTCTTTGGACAATTTTGTTTTTTTATTAGTCTTGTAAATCCATTGATGAGATGGATGGAGAAGTTAAAGGAGCATCATGACATGAAAGAAACTCTTCAGAGGAGTCATAATATAAATCTTCTTGGAATTTTTGAGTCTTTCCAATGGAGTTGCCAAGGAGTTTATTCTCCCAAATATTTTTTTCTTCTTGGGTCTTTTTGAGGTCATTGTAACATCTTTCAATAATATTTTTATAATCCTCATGCATTTAGAAAAAGTAGCAATATTCTTGAATCTTCTTTTCATAATTTTGAACCATGGAGACTCCGGTTCTTCAATCTAATCTGAAGCAGGGCCTTAAATATCTTGAAAATAAATGGCTTCCTAGTATGGTTTCCGAAAATGTTGTTGTTTGTGTCTATTATGATCGAAACAACAACCTCACGAGGATATGAATCCACCTATGTTTTTATATAGGTGGTACTCCTCTTTGGATAAAATACATATCTTGAATATCTTAGATTAAGAGAATGCTTAGGTAACAAACCCTATATCTGTATTGCTTGGATTTAAAATAAATTTTATAAATATACACAGAAACAATTCCTGAGAAAAGGACCAAGAATATTCACTCATAAAATTGGAAGAAATAATATATACAGATCAAATATTAATTGAAATAAAAAATATCTCACATTCATCACATCCATGAAATATTTTTTATCACATTTATAGGAAGAAAAGAGATGTTGGTCCCAAAAATCGGAGAACCTTAAAAGCGTTTTTCATCAGAATCAAAATAATATTTTGATGAGTCAATTTCAAATATCTTATCCTCAAATATTTAGAGTTCAAAGATACAATCAAAATTAACCCTGAATTGGTTCTCTCGAATTTTATCAAAAACAATAAATTATTTATAGTCTAATGAAAATAAATGCATTTTTCCAAAAGGAATGGGATTGGGGCTGCCACGAACCATTAAAAAGAAGAATAAAAGAGAATGTAGTCATTGGATCAAGGAAAAAGAAAGGCTGAAACTGGAGAGAAAAAGAGAGAGAACAAATCAAAATTTGGTTATGTTCTTCAAGTAAATAATAAACGTAACTGGATGATTTCCAATCTGAAAGGAAAATTTTGAGTATAAATGTGATCTCTAAACTTACGATGATTAATATCTCATGCCTTCATTTTTTTGATGATGCACATTTTATATCTTTGTTTGTTGCATTTATATGAATAGTATTAATTGCTTTCTTTGGAGTCTCAATAATCTTGATCAAAGCCCTTTTTAACCATTCTTCAATATATTCCCTTAGGGGAGCAAAGATCACCTCTTGCTTGACTTTGATATTAAATAATTCATTTTCAATTTCCCTAAGGTCGATTGATAAATTTGCAAGGTGGTATCAATATCTTCATTCCTATTTTTATATTCCACGAACCAACTATCAATATCATCATTAGTGTATTCTACCATACTGTGAAATTTCTCTGTCGATAATCTTTTCAAAGTCTCAACATGTTCCTCAAATTGTTGTCTAGTCAGGAGAATTGAATTTTCTATCAACTTTGGACCTGATACCTCAATAGTGGTTCCCGCAATATCTAACCCAATTAATTTTGAACATGCCTCAACATTTTTTTGTGTTAAGTCATTAAGTTTACTTAAAATTCCCCTTAATATATTAATTGTTTGAATCCAACATGCTTTTAATTGCTTTATATGAATTTGAGAAGGAAAATCTTCTTGTTTTCTTCTTTGTTCTGTCATTTCCAAAAGCTTTGTTGCGAACATAGAAACTCCATCTTTGAGAAATCCTTCATCATTTTCTATGTTTGCATTCAAATATTATTTGGTATTTTGTATCCTGACACCGAGAGAAGAAAAACTTTTTTCTAAATCCCATGTATTTAAAATGAGTGACATTCTTTTCTTTATGTTTTCTTCAAGAAAATGTCGGGAAGCAATAAGTAAAATTGAGGCTCCTCTCAATATTAAGATTGACTTTGGGGTTCTCTAAAAGATTTTGCCAAGTTGAACCATGGCAACATGGGTGGATAATATAGGTGGAGGCATCAAATTCACTTTCAATTCTTTCACTCTTTCTTTAAGACCGAAATTTTCTTCTTCCATATTAATTATGGAAACATGTAACGCATCTCCTATAACTTTGTGGATTGATGATAATTTAGATGATCATATGTCTCTGAGATCAATTGTGGAGGGATATTTTCCCTTTTTGTTCTTTGAAGTTCTCTCAAATTTTATTTTTTTTGGAAGATTTATCAAGCAATGCATTATGTACAAAGAAACTTTCTTCATCTGAGAAAACTTCATTCTGTCTGGCAAGTTCAGCAGCAAGTTGTGTGTTCTCTTGTACTCGCTCTTCTTCATCAGGAAACTGGATATTCTTGATATAAAAATCTAAATCCATGTCTTCAAGAGAAATGTAATTTTTCAAGTATGTGATTTTCTTCCTCCTCTTGTTGAGAACCATTTCTTTTTGTTTTTACTTTCAACTTGTGAGGGTTTTCCAAATTTCCCTGGGGAGGGTTTTTCTCACCACCATCATCTGAATTATTATTCAAGAATTTCCTTTGTTGAGACACTACATAATGAGAATTTATTTTGGGTAGAACACTTCTATGAGAAACAATAGGAAATTGGGCACTTCTTTCACCATAGGGTTTTCCCCTTTTTTATAATGCTCTGTGGTACTTACAATAGTTTCTATATCACCATATGTTTTCTAAATATCCCGAATAGGAGCTTCATGGATATCACCTTATTCTTCTCAAAATATAAGGGTATTATCTAGTGCAAGACTAATTACAACCGATACCATATGATTGTAAAAGAGGCCATTAGGATTGAAGCCCTTAATCTCTTTTGCAAATATTAAATTGTATTGGTCGAGATGAGAAGAAAATTTATCAATTTTAGCAATTCCCCTCAACAAAATTTCACCAACTTTCAAGAGAAAAGGTATGAATTGTTTCTTCCTTTTTTCATAGAAAATACACTAGGACTTGTATTGTCTTGCTACTTATATAAAAAATAATTTATTTGGCACATAATCAGGGGAAAAAAGGGGTTTTTCATGACAACAAAAAATCTATTAATATTATAATCATCCAGTTTTTCCAAAATCCCCATTGTATCTAGAAAAGCAGATGCTACCAATGACAGTTTGGAAGTATTCTCTCTAAAAAGAAGTTTATTGAATACATACACGAAATAATTATAAAATTCATAGAAATAGTGAATAACCTTTTGTCTCCACAGGGCTTGGTACCACATGGTTACTAGGTCGACCTTGCAACTTACCCTTTTTTCAATGCTCAATATTTTGAAAATGTGACAGTATGTAAGGGTAAATATGAAATAAGAATCCATGTAGAACTTCTTCTCACTCTTGAAATTTACTAGTTGTGCAGAGACTTCATTAGATATGATTTTTACCTTATCAAAGATAACATTTTCATGAACTGTGAAATGTAAAATATACAGGGTCAACTGAGGAATGGTCATCGTAGAATCCTAACCAATGATTCTAGTAAAAAGCCAAGAAATTTCTCAATATAGGTCTTTCAAGGAACTAACCTGAATTCTTGATAAATATTGTGGAATTGTTGTAGGGTCTTGCAAATATTCTTGTAGAAGATCTATTCCATTATTTCTTCCCTTGATAAAATTTTTAGCTTTGTCTCCTTTATATGTAAGAGTCAGCTCTGGTAATTTCAACAACTTCTTGAAAACTGTTGGTGCAAAAGAGATAGGGGAACCATTTTGTAATGGGATATTCCTTTGATTTTGAACAAACTTGTTTACACACCAAGTGACTATCTCTTTGCAGTAAAAAAAATTGGGGACACACGCAACAAGATCTATTCCTGACATCCAAATTTAATTGTTGTCTCTGTTTGGTAAATTTGCATAATACAAATAGAACCTCGACCAATGATAGTTGTGATCTTCTCAAGTGAAAAAATTCAAAGTATCTCCTCAAAACTACTGCTTTCTCTTGGCCATATTTAAACTGGTTGATGAACCTCTCTGTAACATTGTTTATAATATTGACAATATCTTGCTTGATAATACTACTTAAGTTATCTGTAACATACCCACCCCGGGGCTAGAAAATTTTGGCTTTCTTTCCTTTTAAAATCCCTCATATGACCTTGGTTATGCCCACTGCCCTTAATGAGAGGACACTTTTTCTAACGCGATCCAGGGATTCATGATGCAAGCATTCCCCCGTACTCTCTTGTCTTTCATAGGGTCGAAACCCGAAATGGGTTTAACCACTTATCGATATTAACGACAACTCGGATTAAGCCCTAGTACTCTACCCTTCGAGATTTCGCATATCGCAAATTTGGGACATGCAACGACAGGAGGCTTCGCGCCTGGGTTTCCCGGGAGACGAAACTCCGAAACCTACACACACACACACACACACACACACACACACACACACACACACACACACACACATATATATCGCTCAGTCTATTTCGGGAGTTCGCAAACCAGGTTTTAGGGATATGCGACGACAGGAGGTCTCGCACCTAGGTTTCCCAGAAGCCGAAACTTCGAAGCACCAAATTCTAAACATGCTAAACCTTATCGGGGTTTCATCCATTGGGATTTCACGTCTGACGACGACAGAGAAAAACTAACCCATGGGAATCCTGAGTACCGAAATGCTGAAGCACCAAGTCTATACACGCTAAGCCATTTCGGGACTTCGCCTATCGGGGTTTCGAGACTTGAGAGTACAAGGGAACTCGCCCTTGGGTATTATGGATACCGAAATGCCAAAAAGTCACACTCTATTATTTCAGGATTTCGCAAGTCAGGGTTTTGGGACTTGTGAGTACAAGGGAACTCGCCCTTGGGTATTCCAGGTACCGAAATGCCGAAAAGTCACTCTCTATCATTTCAGGATTTCACAAGTCGGGGTTTCGGGACTTGTGAGTACAAGGGAAATTGCCCTTGGGTATTCCAGGTACCGAAATTCTGAAAAGTCATACTATTATTTCAGGATTTCACAAGTCGGGGTTTCGGGACTTGCAAGTACAAGGGAACTCGCCCTTGGGTATTCTGGGTACCGAAATGCTGAAAAGTCACACTCTATTATTTTGGGATTTCGCAAGTCGGGGTTTCGGGACTTGCGAGTACAAGGGAACTCACCCTTGGGTATTCCAGGTACTGAAATGCCGAAAAGTCATTCTCTATCATTTTGGGATTTCACAAGTCGGGGTTTCGAGACTTGCGAGTACAAGGGAACTCACCCTTGGGTATTTCGAGTATCGAAATGTCGAAAAGTCACTCTCTATCATTTCGGGATTTTGCAAGTTAGGGTTTCGGGACTTGCGAGTACAGGGGAACTCGCCCTTGGGTATTCTGAGTACCGAAATGCCGAAAAGTCACTCTTTATCATTTTGGGATTTTGAAAGTCGAGATTTTGGGACTTGAGAGTACAAGGGAACTCGCCCTTGGGTATTCCGAATACCAAAATGCCGAAAAGTCACACTATTATTTCAGGATTTTGCAAGTCGGGGTTTCGGGACTTGCGAGTACAAGGGAACTCGCCCTTGGGTATTCCGGGTACCGAAATGCCGAAAAGTCAAAGTCTAAGAAGACCATTCTCTCTCGTGCAGGGTTTTAATACTTAAACTATAAAATCCTCCTTCAGGTCCTCAAGAAAATTTCACCAGGTTTGAAGACCAGACTGAAAGGTCTTCTAGAAAGTAAGGGAGTGATTCTGAAAGGGTGCCTTTGTGGGAAAAATCTATCCAAGGCATCATGTAAGACATATGAAGGAACAAATATCCCTAGAGCGGGATTGTTCAATAAATATATATATATATATATATATATATATATATATATATATATATACACACACGTAAGCCGCATGTGGTCATTCCAATATAAGCATGCAACCACAATTCCTGATCAAAACACCATATAGACATTCTTACACATAAATCATCTATAATATTACAAACCATGAGCATACATTTTAGGGTATTCAATTCAAGATACAAGATATAAAACACTTATCATAAAAACACCAGGTGTGATGCAACTACTGGGAGGGTGCTCGTTTCCACCCAACCATAGGCTCAACGACTCTGAATGGATTTACCACTAGCCACCCCCGAGCTAGACCATGATGCTGTGAGACTAAGTCTCTATTTGTCAGAAGTTGAGAATGAAGGTTACTCTCCTTCTTCTTTTCTCATCATTCCCTCTGTATATTTTCCAGAGTCCTTTCGATTTCTCCCCTCTTGCAATATCTGTCATGTCTGCCCCCCTCCTCCACGCCTCTTTCCTGCCTTTTCTTTTCCGGTGAGGTTGCGTGTGTCACAAAATTCCCTGCGGTGGTCAGGTCTGAGGCTTCCATGGATGGTCAATTCACCCCCATCCCTCATTAACTCATGAGGAGCCTCTTCACCTACCAACCTGAC